>MJUT01010578.1:30201-58284 GCA_002080005.1 Gigantidas platifrons | reverse complement strand
TTCTCTGGATTGTCCTGTTTTGATTGCCCCTTCGGTATCCTCTAATGTTTATTTGCTAGTTTCTCTGGATTGTCCTATTTTGATTGCCCCTTCGGTATTCTCTAATGTTTATTTGCCAGTTTCTCTGGATTGTCCTGTTTTGATTGCCCCTTCAGTATTCTCTAATGTTTATTTGCCAGTTTCTCTGGATTGTTCTGTTTTGATTGCCCCTTCGGTATTCTCTAATGTTTATTTGCCAGTTTCTCTGGATTGTCCTGTTTTGATTGCCCCTTCGGTATTCTCTAATGTTTATTTGCCAATTTCGCTGGATTGTTCTGTTTTTATTGCCCCTTCGGTATTCTCTAATGTTTATTTGCCAGTTTCTCTAGATTGTTCTGTGTTAATTGCCCCTTCGGTATTCTCTAATGTGTATTTACATGTATAACAACACTAGTATAAATAAAACTAAAAATTATATTCAAACAAATGAAAATTAAGGACGAAGAGAACACCGTTCTTTAATGGAGATATTAACACATTTTAATATGCATATGTTGAGTAAGGGGTATTCTTGTGAGCGAATGTATCTACATATGAAATCAGTGCCTTTTACTACCAGGGTTTATTTGTTCCACTGCCAAGTTATGTTTCAAAATTTGTCTATGACATACGGTTAATGGTTTTCGAAAATACTCCGGTTCCATGCATCATCACAATACTTGTATTTCTCAAATATTGTTGAAAGTGACGTTAAGCACCTTGCCATATTGTGGTAAGTCGGTTGATTTGTTTTCCTGGTAATCCGGTTTCCTGCTCCAATAAAATTGACCTTCATGATATAGAAAAGATAATATTGTTGTAAATTGCATGCTTTGAAAGCAAATTACATAAGAACTATGTTGCTCATCTTTTTAATTTTCTGTGCATTGTTTTTATTTATTATTTTGTTTTGCTTGTCAACGTTCTGTGTATTATACCCGATGTCGTCTGTCTCTCTGAGTTATCTGTTCTTGATTACCCCTCCGGTTTTCTCTGGCGTTTATATTGTTTACAAATTTTATACGAACAAATTGTTTCGTGCATTGCATGATATCCTTTGCTAAAATTCAAAATTGATTTTTTCTCTCAGATTGTGAAAATGGTAAACCACTTCCACACATAAACTGTGGGATAGCAGGCAACAGTCAAGACTGTCCCCCTGAATATTACTGTAATGTAGACCCTCTGGACAGGTTTGCAGTATGTTGTCCCGGTAGTTATATATTTATATAATTGTTACTGATATGGAGAGCAATATCATTTCCACTGTTCTGTACCATGCCACTTGGTCAGTCTGTCTATCCTGATATTAACCTACATATCAGTAACTATTGTGTTTATTGCTTTGAATATCAGAATCTGACACACACAATATAAATGCACAGACATTTTTCAAGGAATCAAGAAACCTAATAGGAACTGCAATTTTATATGTTGATATAGACCGGTCCAAAAACCATGTATAGACCGGTAGCACCAATCTATACACGGTTTTTGGGTCGGTCTATATCAGCATCCCAGTCTGTATCGCGGAATAGTGAAGGTCATGTGAAGAGTGTTCATCCAATTAAATATATGCTTTTTATTCTGGTATGTAATAAAGTACAGTATGTTACTTCACTATGCTGTTTAATTTCATTATATCGTATTATTTTAAATCAATTCTAAATTCGACTTTTTCATTGGAGTAGATATGGTCATATGTAATGCATTAATCTGCCTTGAAGACATTCACCAGTCATTAGCATGAAAATCCCCACGGGCATCATCATGTTAATGACCGCTCGAGGTTATAGAGTTGCGTCCCTTTTTCAAAGCGCAATGGAGATCGTGCTGTTGTCAATGTAAACTAACCACAGGTCTGCTGACGATGGAAGATTTGCAAAATTATTTTGAAAGTCTTATTTATTCAATGGAATAAAACTAATAGTTACTTATGTATTATCGTGATAGATATACTGCGTTTGGGACAGTATATAAATCACGATAATGCCTTATACATGAGTAACTATTATATAATATGACATATCATTCCCTTGTATGAATAAAAGAACGAATAATGTATGGTTGTTAGTGATTTTGTCCTGATAACAACAATACTCGGCATGACGAACTAAATAGTACTTCTGTTCATGGGATTGCTGGATAAATTTGTCTTTATACTGGAATGCTGGAATCGGTATATACATGTTTTAAGGAAAAGTATTAATACTATTATTTGGCAATTACAAGAAGACGATTCTCCGTTGGTTATTTCTGTTTAGTGTTGCAAACGTCGTGAAAATCGGGTAAGAAATGACTTGAGGAGAATCTTTAAAAAAAAATGTGGTTTTATATGAAATATATAGAGAAATGTTTTAGTGTAAAAAATACCTTTGGCCCATAACTGTATATATAACACACAACATGTATTTATTTTAAGATAAAAAGCCACACGGACCATCTGGGCCACCATCACCACCACCACGGACGACACCATTGCCACCAGCGCCAACAAACCACCACAAAAGAAATGCCCTGCAGATCCACTATCTAATGCCAAATGTTATCAACACACCAGAATCTGTACTAATGATTCTGACTGTGAAGGACTGAAGAAGTGTTGTAGATACGGGTGTTACTATAAATGTCTCGATCCTCTGTAGGATCTAAGATTTAAGAGATGTTATTTTCTGATTTATCGAAACAAGACAAGGGAATTTAAGATTGAATAACAAATAAAATTAATTACATCGTATTTCTTGTTATGTTTCATCACGGAAGGAAGAAATGGTAATTGTCTTTCATTCTGGTGGATACCACTAGTGTAGCAGGAGCTGCCTACCTTTCCAGATCATCTGAGATTACTGTGCCCCATTTTCAGTTGGGTTCGTGTTTTGTGTACCAGTAGAAAGTGAGCCGTCGTGTGTTTGTGTTAGGTTTATCAATTTTACCTTTATTTACAATTTTTCTATTGGGTTTTGGAATTGTTCTGACAGTGTTATTTTGTGTCTTTCATTTTATTCTTTTGGACATATTATTGTTTGTCCTTCTACGTATGACTACTTCTTACTTTTGAATATCTTCAATATTCTGCTTCTAAAGACTATATCAAGAAATTGAAGCAAACAGAATAGTGATTTATGTTCGAGATGTGTTTTCATGAACATAAAGAGAATAGATGGACTTTTTATTTTAAAACTCGATAATTAGTGTTAATTTATGTTTTGAAAGTTCTCCTTCTAGAAAATATCTCGACAAAATAAAACCATCAAGATCAACGACATTATACCTTTAAGTATGAACTATTTTTGAAAGTTTTTTAGCATCTATAATTTAACTCCTTTATTACTGTTTATTTTAAATGTACACAATGTACACTTCATCAATTTATCATAGCAATAAGTTATACCTATTACGGATGAATAGAGTGGACCAGCGTGCACGGTTGTAAACAATGCCACATGATTGACTCCATTCTAACCTGTATTGTGGAATTCTACCTAAAACAATAGGATCAGATGATTTTCTACTTTTTGCTTTCTACTTAAATGATTGTAGTTCATAAATCAGGCTTAAAAAAAATAAAACACACACACACATACACATTCACGAAGGTCAGAAAGACAGTATTTATACCATTCAATAACAAAATAACCTTACGTTCGGGCTTACTCTGGGTTTTTCTTTCATGCACGATAACTCCAGTTGCAAAACCGCGGGAATTTTTTTGGCGAAATTTAAGCGGGATTTTGAATGTGAATGGTGTGGAGTTATCGTGCATGAAAGAAAAAACCCGAGTAAGCCCGAACGTAAGTTCAAGGTCGTCATTTTCGTTTTGGTTACAGACGGATGTTGAAAAAAATGATTTGGAGTGAACGAAGCTATTTTTTTAAGTCAAGAAGGGTTTAAATTAAACCGTTTAATCAAGGTAACTGCTGTTGTAATTCTTAGATTAACATCTTGTTAAACGAATTAAGGAGGACTAGCGGTGAGATAAAGGGTATTAATGGAAATAAAATGAGTTGAAGCGTGGCTACCGACGACATTTGTATCTCCGTTGTCTAGTGTATATATGTGGATAGTCGATCTTTTTATTCACCGGGAGCAAGTCCCTGTGGTTTCTCTACGAGAAATAAAGTCTAATGCATGCTTTATTGAATTCATATCATGTGAGTTAACAACGGAGGTCCATAATTACCCTCTCTATTGTGTCATGATATCTCTTACAATGAAGGTTAGACGACGCTTTGTGTAGTCATATGTCGCGATTTCCCTGTCAACCAAAGGGGGATAATCAGTCCTTATCATCGTTAAAGAATTGTCTCATCTTGTCTTTCAAGCAGATTTTCTGTTGATATCAACACCTTGTTTAAATATTTAGATGGTGAAAGATGGTATTGGCAGTTAGATGTTGACATCGACTCTCTTTAATTGAAGTAATATGATACATATGAAAACTTCTGTGTCACGAAGATTAAAATATATTATATATAATGATCAAGATTATAGGGGTCTTTATACTTTATAAGATCGTTGTTTGAGCGGTTATATGCGAGGGTTGGTATTTTACTCACATGTAGAAAGTACATGGGAAGTCTGGACCAATAAACTAGCTTAGTCACGCCACTTTATTTTAAATGTATGTACCTAGCCATTAAAGTGAGCAGCCATGTATTTGTGTGTTAGGGGTCAGAGGTCATGTATTTGTGTGTTAGGGGTCAGAGGCCATGTATTTGTGTGCTAGATGTATCAAGTTTGCCTCTTTCTACGATGTTTCTATTATATTTTGCCAGACAAGTAAGAGATCATGTATACGTGTTAGTTGTATCGATTTGACCTCTTTCTAGAATTTTTCTATTGAGTTTTGGAACTGTTCCGACACTGTAGTATTATATGTTTTTCATTTTGTTACCGCTCCTATGGAGAGGTACACACGATACAATTTTATATAATAATGTTTGACAATGAGACAATGTCCTCCACCCAGACAACTGAACCTTACAATACAACAATAGTATGACTAAAAGTGGCGTTGAAAACCAATAACCAGCCCTGACAATGCTGACGCTGTTGACGTTCTACATAGCGTAAATTTGTTGGTATGGCAACTATAATAGAAAAAATAACCACTATATCTATAGTGTATATTGCATATACTTTATTAACGAGTTATTAATTGCTACTTTATGCCATGTTGGGAGGATTTTACATCAGCTATGTCTTTCCGCGAACAAGCAGTAATGACATGAATGTGATGCCTGTTTTGTACTCAACCAGGAGTATCAGCTATGTCATAGCAAAACAAGTAATTATTGAATGTGATGCCTGTTATGTACTCAACCAACACGTTGTGCTAGTTAACTAAACCAATACTAAATATCGGGAGCCACTAGGGGAGATGAAACTGTTCCCTCTTTCGGCGGTCCATATAATTACCCAAAAACACCCAAAAACACCCCAAAATACCCCAAAACTACCCAAAAAACACACACAAAAAAACAAAGAAATTAAGGAATAAAATTTATAGATTTATTTCTTTTGTAAATATTTTAGGGTTTTTTTTTAAGAAAACAAAGTAGAATTTGTGATATTTGCCTGGTATATTCGTTTTATTTTTACTGTCCCGTGCAAGAACGATAACTCAGTATGATATTTCAATGAGCCGCCATTGAATATTGGGACCTTTTGATTTTTTATTTACAAAAATTTTGTAAAATAATTGGAGATTATGGAATTTTTTTTATTATCCTTTAAAATTTTAATATTTAATAAATATTTAACATTGAATTGTATATACCACCATACCGAAAGATCAAAGAGTAATAATTGCTTTAATAATTGTGTAATATAATGCTCGTCTACTTAATTCATTACTACTATTTGTTGTTTGTAAACAAATAGTAGTAAATATAATCCAGAATTTTGAAATTGAAAATAATTATATTTTGTGTTTTGAGAATTGACGTGATTTAAACTGTTTGAATATACAATGCATGTCGTAGTTACCACAACAATAAAGTAAAATAAAAAAGATGAATTTATCATTTTTGTCAATATTATCATTTGCTTAAAAATAATTAAGAAATTATTATGTCATATGCTGCATAAAAATAATAGAACACGAACTTTTGAGTATTTCAATTCAAAGCTTTTTATTATCTATCTTACATTGAATAACCATCATAAATCGATTTAAAACATTTTTCCAATAAAAATTTTGACCAAACACAATAAAAAAGTAATATGATGAACATTTTTATATTTTAGAAAGGTATATTTCAGGTGTTTTGTGGTAGTTTTGGGTGTCTTGGGGTAGTTTTTGGGTAGTTTTGGGTGTTTTTGGGTAAATCTATGGACCCTTCTTTCGGAGCATTGCGTATTAGGATATGACTATACCTATCCTAGATTCTGATTGGACAAAACACTACTTCTTTCTCTATTTCAAAATGTGGTCATCACCGCTCAAAAGTGCACGCGAGGTTAACATTACTTTTGAACACTGTAGCGTGTACCCAAAAATAGTAACAGGGAAAGTCCAGGTTGCTTATTTTGAAAATATATTCTCTGATTGGTCGATATTTAAAGAAGCGGTTTTGCTATCCAATCAGCGTTTTCCTAGCAACAACTTGTAATACATCTTCTTGTTTTTATGTCTACCCCACGTTGTTTTCCTTTTGCGACATTTTGTTTGTTTTGAATATTATTCATCTTTCTGTAAAAGTCACTGGTGGATAAGAGGCTAGCTCAAGTATTACTTTGGGGAACTGCATATTTTTTTTTGTGATGACTATTACAGTGGAAAAAAAAATTCACGAACTTAGGATTTACTCATATAATAAAACAATTGATGACTTTGGATTTCAGTTAATACCACGATTTATCAACCCCAAAGATATGATTATCACCTCAGCCGATGGCCTCAGTGATAATCAGATCGCTGGGGTTGATAAATCGTGGCCAATGGCCTCGATGATAATCAGATCTCTGGGATTGATATATCGTGGTATTAACCTCATCCAAAGTCATTCATTGTATATTAGGATATGTCGCTCCACTCGGACACATTATCTTGACTCTGCCAAATAGACAATCTGTCTAATTGCTGGTTAGCATAGGTACCATAGAAAATACAAGTAGATATATGATAGAAGACGTTTAATACAAATGCCAGTAGAGTATTACTAATACAATATGTATATGATAGAAGACGTTGAATTGAAAGTAATGACCGGTTAAGACCGGTTAAGAGGGAAATTTAACGACAAAAGAGATGATTTCAGTCTTCCCATTGTTGTTTAACTTACCATTACATGTATATGTAGCAACATTCCAGAAGTACCTATATATGGAGTATATATCTCTCAGTTGATACGATATTCTATTGCCTGCGGTTCTGATCCGGCTTTCCTATATAGAGGATTGCTGCTAGCAAAACAACATGAACCAATGTATCCTAGTGATTATGTTCAAGTCATAACTTTGGAAGACGTTTGTTTGCCTTCATGACTTGGTTAACCGTTCCTAGATATCAGTCACATTACGGGAGCCACTAGTGGAGGGGGAACTGCTTACCCTTGCTGAGCACCTGCTCTCTCTCCCGTTTTTAAGTGTGGATTCGTGTTATTCAATCTTTAGTATTTTGTAGATCATTGTTTGTCCTTTTTCGTTTGGTTATTGTATTGTTTGTCCTTTGATTTAAGGCTTATCATTACCCCTTTGGTATCTTCAAACCTTTCTCAGAGATGACCAAGGATATATTCCGTTTGTCACAGTCAGAATTCTGTATTTCTTCTTGCATGACTTAATACTGGATTTGTTTTTATCTACAGGACGAATGCTAATAGTAGTCCGGGAAGTGTTGACACATTTAAAGCATCCAATGGACATTCATGTACAGTTTGGCTTTAATCATATTTTTAGTTTCTGAGGAGAAGGCATTTGAGCATTTTCCCATAGGGTCCAATTAAATATATTTCCTCCAGTGGTGGCCATCTTGTCTTTCCGATCAGCATAGAAAACCTAAATTTTGTAGAGGACCTTTCAATGATCATTCCTAAGGAGTTTGGTTTCAATTATCCAAGTGGTTTCAGAGAAGACGCGTTTTGAAACATTTTTCCATTAGGGTCCAGTGTTAAACTAAGTCCTGCCGTAGCCGCCATTTTGAATTTCATATCGGAAAAAAAACCTAAAGTTTGTAGAGGACCATCCAATGAACATCCATGTACAGTTTGGCTTTAATCATATTTGTAGTTTCTGAGAAGAAGGCATTTGAACATTTTCCCATAGTGTCCAATGTTAATCTATGTCCTGCGGTGGCGGCCATCTTGGATTTCCGATCGGCATAAAAAAAACAGACACTTTGTAGAGGACCTTCCAATGATCATTCCTGGGCAGTATGGTTTCAATTGTCCAAGTGGTTTCAGAAGAAGCGTTTGAAACATTTTTCCCAAAGGGTCCAATGTTAAACTGAGTCCTGCCGTAGCCGCCATTTTGAATTCCATATCGGAACAAAAAACCTAAAGTTTTTAAAGGACCATCCAATGAACAATCATGTACAGTTTGGCTTTAATCATATTTGTAGTTTCTGAGAAGAAGGCATTTGAACATTTTCCCATATGGTCCAATGTTAATATTTGTCCTGCGGTGGCGGCCATCTTGGATTTTCGATCGGTATAAAAAACAGAAACTTTGTAGAGGACCTTCCAATGATCATTTCTGGGCAGTTTGGTTTCAATTGTCCAAGTGGTTTCAGAGAAAAAGCGTTTTGAATCATTTTTCCCATAGGGTCCAATGTTAAACTAAGTCCTGCCGTAGCCGCCATTTTGAATTTCATATCGAAACAAAAAACCTAAACTTTGTAGAGGATCATCCAATGAACATTCATGTACAGTTTGGCTTTAATCATATTTGTAGTTTCTGAAAAGAAGGCATTTGAACATTTTCCCATAGGGTCCAATGTTAATCTATGTCCTGCGATGGCGGCCATCTTGGATTTCCGATCGGCATAAAAATAAGAAAATTGGTAAAGAACATTCCAATGATCAGTCATTTACAGTTTGGGTTCAGTCAGTTCATTAGTTTCAGAGAAGAAGATTTTTGAAATTTCAGCCAATCGGAGCATATATTATTGGCCCTGACAGCCATGTTGAATATCCGACTGGAACAAAAAACAGCAACTTTGTAGAGGACCATCCAAGAAACATTTCTGCTAAGTTTGGTTCCAATTGGCCTAGTGGTTTCGGAGAAGAAGCTTGAAATGTGAAAAGTTTACAGACGACGGACGCCAAGTGATGGCAATAGTTCACCTGGACCTTTGGTCCAGGTGAACTAAAAAGGCTTAAATGGATTTTATTTGTTCTCGTTCACTGAAACAACTGGATACTTGCAAGACATGTCGGTCCACTCAGACACATTGTCCTAACTCTAAATCAAAATGTTCTAGCTCTGATTCCTTAATCACGCGTTCTTAGTCAATCTATATGATCCAAATAGTCAAATTAGGTGAAACACATTTGCAAAGAAGATATTATATTATAAAAAGTGACTTGACATGAGTTCCATATCAATGATGCCACCACATGTGTTCTGATGTAAATAAAAGTAATCTAAAGGTTAATTATTTGTTCTTATTACGAGTTTAACATGAATGACTATGTACTTTTATTAGATAGAACAACGTAACGTCTTCGTTGAAATATCCTGTCATTATGAAAAGGCGAAGGCTGCAAAATTACGAATTGTCTTGTCTATAAATAGAATGTACGGCCTATGGCATGGATACATGTAAAGTTAAATATAGAGATGTTTCCTCTAAAATTAGAAACCTCGTTAATCTGTACCCGCAAACGAGAATCACAGTCTATCTCTAAGGTGAACAATATATGTCTGGTGAGTAAATATGCTCATGTTTGGGTACAAGCAGATGATCTCTAAACTCAGGAGTCTAAGTTCACGAGTCGGTAGAAAAGAATCAACGTAAAGGTCCAGATCAGACAACCGGGAGGACATGGGGTCTACTTTGAAATAAGTAAGATAGATGTCTAAGAATGATATTGTATTATAAATCAAAAGTAATTCCAATTACACAATTTACAGAAATAATATTGAACATTAAATTCAATATATTCAACAACAATCTTAAATTTATTTGAATTAAGTATTCAGTATTATCTTAAATTACAAATGCAATGAATGTTTTATTATATAGCTAGTGAGTGAGTGAGTGATTATTGTTTAACGCCAAATGAACAATTTGTCAGCTATATCATAGCGAGAACACATTATATTTCAATGGGATGATCATTATGTCTGCTTTGTACTAGTTTAACACACTTGGCTGGATTTTTATAGTGCTGGCTGTATCTCTCAATCTCTCTCTTTCTCTGAAACAGCAGTCGGTGGGTAGACATGTCACTCCACTCGGACTCATTATTCTGATCTTTTCTCGTACTTCTTAATGCTCTGTGTTTAGCTGAGGAGCAGCAAATACCAAGTTCAATAGTCTTTAGTTTGAACTCCCCAGGGCTCAAAATCACGAATCTACCACATTCGGGGCGAGCATGCTAACCATTATATCACCGATGACATTACAGAATAATGACTCACTCACTAATTTGCATGAAGACATATTGTCATATACTATACATATACTACATATTTTGCTTAAATGAAGGCTACCATGTAGTGACAGAGCTAAAGCTTTTATACATGTATGTGTAGGTAAATATGTTAAAAACATTGACCAGATATTTCAGTATATGTTTCATTAAAATATCGTTGGAAAGATTCAATTGTGATTAAATAAAAACCCAAGATATAGGACTAAACATATATAATCTATCAATTTTTTTATGCAGAAGGCACAGAATTGACTACATTTCTCATGTGAGGAAAGTACCCCACGGGCTCTTGTTTCCTTACAACTCTACATTGTATATAATTATACCTCCGTTAATATTGATTTGTCTGGTCAATATGACACCACATTTAATACACAAAGAGTGTCTTGTATAATATTTATATAATATAATTGAATAATATAAGTTATATCTGTTGTGCGTTTTACATTTGATATTTAAAATCATAGAAATACAACATGTATTATATATATATCTCCTTGGATATGTAAGACATTATCCATCTGATTGTTAACAATAAAAATAGACAGTATTAGTGCAGGGTCATAAAATACCAGAGGCTCTGAAGAGCCTGTATCGTTCACCTGGTTATACAAAGAACCAATTGGTCCTATGTAAATACCATGTCCTGCGGTGGCGGCCATCTTGGATTTCGGATCGGCATGAAAAACCCAAACTTTTTAGAAGACCAGAAGACCTTCAAATGATTATTCCTGGGAAGTCTGGTTTCAACTGTCCAAGTGGTTTCAGAGAGGGAACGTTTTGAGACACTTTTCCCATAGGGTCCAATGTTAAACTAAGTCCTGCTGTAGCTGCCCTCTTCCATTTGATATCGGAACAAAATACCTAAACTTTGTAGATGACCATCCAATGAACATTACTGTCTAGTTTGGATTCAGTCTGATTTGTAGTTTCTGAGAAGATGGCATTTGAACATATTCCCATAAGTTCCAATGTTAATCTATATCCTGCCATCTTGGATTTCAAGTCGGCCTAAAAAACAGACAATTTGTAGAGGACCTGCCAATGATCATTCCTGGACAGTTTGGTTTTAATTGTCTATGTGGTTTCAGAGAAGAAGCGTGTTGAAACATTTTTCCCATAGGGTCCAATGTTAAACTAAGTTCTGCCGTAGCCGCCATTTTGAATTTCATATCGGAACAAAAAACCTAAAGTTTGTAGAGGACAATCCAATGAACATTCATGTACAGTTTGGCTTTAATCATATTTGTAGTTTCTGAGAAGAAGGCATTTGAACATTTTCCCATAGGATCCAATGTTAATTAATGTCCTTCGGTGGAGGCCATCTTGGATTTCCATTCGGCATAAAAAACAGAAACTTTGTAGAGAACCTTCCAATGATCATTCCTGGGCAGTTTGGTTTTAATTGTCTAAGTGGTTTCAGAGAAGAAGCGTTTTGAAACATTTTCCCCATAAGGTCCAATGTTAAAGTAAGTCCTGCCATAGTCGCCATTTTGAATTTCATATCGGAACGAAAAACCTTAACTTTGTAGAGGACCATCCAAGGAACATTCCTGCTAAGTTTGGTTCCAATTCGCTAAGTGGTTTCGGAGAAGACGCTTGGAATGTGAAAAGTTTACAGACGACAGACGACGCCAAGTGATGGCAATAGTTCACATGGACCTTTGATCCAGGTGAACTAATAAAGTTTATGTGTATTAGGCTTAAAAACTAAGACAAAATCACATTTATCCATTGAAAGTCATTTTTGAAATACATGATAAAATTAGACAATTATCCCTATTGATACTTTCTGCCAACAGGAAGTCACCTGATTTAACCTTTCAACTTTGATCGTACCTGATGAATATATTCCAGAAATGCGTCGTGCACACTAACTTTGATATCTACGTTTTGTTACAAGTATTAGGTCGATACCTGGTGGACTAATATTCTCCCAGGGTATCATCTGATCAGTAGTCAGTGTTTCTGTCACTAGGTCGATACCTCTGCTGGTGGACTATTATTCCCCGAGGGTATCATCTGAGCAGTAGTCAGTGTTTTGGCACTGCCATGGTTTGTTAGATATATTTGTTATTGACATAAATAGTGTCTAAATAATGTTATAATTATTATTAAACTAATGTTCTCCTCCCTGAAACATAGGTGACCGTGGCTGATTTGGCGATCCTGTTAAACCCTTTGGTTTAATTTCCCCCACAATACTTTTTTAATTATTTGGCTTACCAACCTTTCGACTTTGTCCATTCCTGATGAAGGATATTTCAGAATGCGTTGTGCTCACTAAATTTGCTGTCTACGTTTTTGTTATCATTCATTCAGTCTCCAAAAGCTCTACAGGTAAAAGGTGACAAGGGTAACAGAAAAAAAAATATATTTAGGTCAGTGACAGTATATTACAAAAATGTATCCAGTCAATACAATTAGACTACTCAAATAGAAGGAGCACAGGAGCAAATGTTTTATTTATCTAATTGTGTTATTTGTCTGTAGTGTGAATAATTAACTTAAGCATATTATATTAGCCAATTTAATAGACAAAATAGATTAGACACAAGCAAAACAAAATGATGAAGTCTTTTCAAAATTACAATTTGTTAAAGTAATGGAGTCCATAAAAGCATACATTACTATATATAACACTAATTACAAAGCAATATTCACAAACAAAATCGAAGGAAAATGAAATTAAGATGGATTCATATGATGTGCATGTTCACCAAATCCATTTCTAGTTATACAATAAGGAATCTTTTTGAACATTTAATATAATCAAAATCTTATGTACAAATGGTACAATTTTGTTCATGAGTTAAAATAAAGTTCTCGTTGTTTCCAGAACCCAGAATGAACTTCTACATAACCCAAGGATCATTCCTGTGAAGATCCACTATAATCGGATAACAAATATCTTTAGAACATTCATGGTTACCATGGGAACGATGGCCATTTTAAAAACAAATGTTTTTTTTTTAATTCCTGTGAAATTTCATTACAATCAGACCAAAACAAATATTGTTTCCTGAAGAAAATAAATCCCCATATGATTCCTTAGTAACTAGCTTAGGTTCCTCAAGATATACCCAAAAGAGGCACAGTGCTAGATACATATATTTATTATCATGTCAAACCCCAATAGCATTGGACCTATGACTTCTACGAACCACAGATAACAACTTCACATGTTACAGAAAGAAATAATAATAATAATAATATTAATAATTTTCATAATAACAATAATAATAATTTTCATAATACTTTTCAACCTTGAATGCACATCGGCACATCCCATGGATAATTCCTGTGAAGTTTCATTACAATCGAACTAAATCTTTTTTAACCTTTCATGGTTACCATGTCAACGACGGCCACGTTCACGTGTTGCAATAAAAATAAATAATACATATGTAATAATAAATGGAGTAAAACAATAAATTTTTAAACTTTATAGTTTCAGTTACATTTTAAGATCAATACAAAATTACGATTGAGTGAGTGGCTATAGCTTAACACAAACTCAGCAATTTTTCAGCTATATCATGGCGCGAACAAGTTAATTTTCAATGAAATGATGATGAGGTCTGCTTTGAACTAGACCAACATGCGTAGTTGGATTTTTAGTTGGACACATTATCGTGATTCCGAGCAAAGAAGTCGTTGCTCCTTCTCCTTAATGATGCGTGCTTAGCATAGAAGCAACAACAAATACTAATTCTATAATATTTGAAATTTTGTTTTGATATGTTTGAATTTGTAGAATAAATAATATAAGAAGTATTTATGTTTATTTTCACACGAGACACGTATCAGATGTATACCAGGAAAAGGGTCTGTTTCTATTCAGTCAGTATATTTTGACAGATCACATCAATTTCATGTGGCGTTATTTGCGTTCGATCTGGTATTAATTTTAGACATACCTGATAATTATGAGATTAGAAGTTTTAGACAAAGCAATGCATTTCTTAGATTGACATATATGTTTATTTTGGGTACTGCTCTAGAATTAGTGTGTCATAAAACTCTAGACCAGTATGTTTTTGTAATCGTCAAATGACCTCTAAAGACTGTGATTAATTTTTATTCTATGTCACTTGATGACAAATATATACCAATTGGATATTTATCCCATTTACTTGCTGGGAAAGGGAAATGCAAGTCCTGTACTTTGTAATAATTGTTGTGTCATGGAAATTTCATTGTTTAAGATTATACTTATATTTGTCAGATTTTTGATGATTGATTGTGTTTTCACTTCGGACTTATTGCCTTGGTGTTCGGTAATTTTGTTATTACCCTTATTATACACTAAAGGAGATTGTTTGGAATGTGAAAGAATAGGAAGTCATGGTTTTATGTTTTAAGAGTATGAATTAAGTATTGACAGTATAGGGAATTTGTGTTTGTTTGAGTGTATGAAAATTGAGGAGGATGTGTATTTCGTATCACGTTTCTAGTTCCAGAGGAGATATGTTCTCCTACCCCATATATTATCTCTATAGGGACATGGGACCATCATTTATAATAGAACAGTAACGACTTTCTATTATGCTGTTTAACGACAAGAATTTACCCTTTGGGGCACCGCAAACGCTGGAATTTCGGAATTTCCCATATGTGTTTCAGTGGGGTGAAACAGGATGTTATAAGTTGCTGAAATCCACCGATTAATGTAAAATACACACTTTTTTCACTTCTTGCACATATTTTTCACATGTTTTGTTATAACTTATGCATGGTTGGTTTAATCCTAATAAGCTATACCGAATATAGAACACTATTTGTATTTGAGGGATTAGACCCCACTTCAAATAGTCTAATCCATTTTTGGCGGAAAAACTGATGGAGATCGATGATTTTCAAGGTGTTTTGAAAGTGTACTACGTAGGCTTAGATGCCTACAATAGGAATTAAAGTAGGAATCATTACTTGTAAGTTCAAATGCACAAGTTAAAGGGGCGATATTGAAAATAATTGAAGAAGAAGAAGAAGAAGAAGAAGAAGAAGAAGAAGAAGAAGAAGAAGAGGAAGAGGGAGAAAATAAGCTCCGCCTCTCCGAAATTATGTAAACATTTATCACGTGACACCATGTTTACTTGAAATCCAGGTCGAGTTGTTCAAATAGGACACATAGAACGCTGTGCGACATACGGTACGGGAGCAAATTAATTTAACAAAAGTGTGAATTTTTACAGAAATAGTCAGAATAAACATAACTTGAGGTCAAGGGTCATGCAGTTGGGAAAGATGAAATCTGGGGGAGGTGGTGTTGGTGTTCCATGATTACCTGCTCTAAATTATTTTAAGTCCTTAGACTCTACTCTAAAGATTTTTTTTGCGATTTTTCAATAAACACTGTTGAAGTCCCAATGTCTCTCCTACCTACCTTCTTACCCTAATTTTATTTGGATTTAACTGGAACCACATGTTTTTTTTTATTTGGTCATAGTTCATTTCCTTGCAAATTAAGACGTTAAAATACAAACTTCAATATCATATTGTAATAATGATGTTTTGCGCTGATTGACCCAACATGTGACCGGGGTCAACTGGCCCAATTCATTCATGGAAAAGAATTGGGGAAATTCTTCTATTGTGAAGTGGAAATTGTATTGTGACATCAACATTTTTCAGGAAAATGCACTTAAATTGGAAATTGTGTATAATACCTTGCACTGGACATTGTATATGATTATTTCACTTTCAACTAGGCAGCATACATTTTTGTACTTACATTTGTGTTTTTACAGCGAAGGAAGAAAACATACTGGATTTTGATGGATAATGCTGTACTGAAGATCATTCGACGATCGCTTGACTTTTTAACGTTGCAGTACCCAAATCAGTATATTGTATATTTTTAGAAAAAATTTCAAATTTTATATTGTATCGGCCAAATAAAGAAATATGTTTGTTTTTACGAAATTTCCCTCTGAATCTGAATCTGAACATGTGCGCGATTTGGTTTCCAGTGTAAACAACGTGACATATATGTTTGACATACTGAAATATAAAAAAGAGACGGAGAAAATTAATTATCCGGAAATAGTGGTCTATGATAGTACTTTAAATAATTAATCTGAATTTCCATGATAGTTTGTTCATGTAGACAATAAGTGCTATAAACCGTCAAAATATGGGCGATTTGGGTACATTTATATCTTTATCAGTTTATTTTGGAGATGAATGATTTTAACCTTCACATTTTCTCCATATCTGTTCTTTTTCATATGTAATGTAAACATAAATTTCGTATCTAATCAGTGTATTAGGCCAAACAAAATAATAGGTGTGACTTTGTAATATAAAAAAAGTCAGATATGAAAGGGGCACAATTTGTTCCCCTTTGAATGATAGTAAAGCGACGGAAAAACTTATTTGACAATACGAACATCAATGTTGTCTAGACAAATGTTGATTACATGAATCATATGGTAGTGATCGGAAGTCCAATTACAAGATTGACGGAACAACACATGTTGATTAGATAAGACATTATCACCAACGTATAACTATTCCGCCATAATACATTTACCCTTCAGAAATTTAATTAAATTAGATGTTTGTTCGAACTTAGTTCAATAACATCCTTTGATATCCAATATGAGATCAGATAACATTGCATTCGTATTCTATCGTCCAACCAACGTAAAACTATTTTGTCCAATCAGACAACAGTTCAAGATTCTAATCTGCATTTGGTTAATGAATCGGTATTGGTCACAATTTCTGTCACCATTCTATCTATATCTGCTTTAGTTGGACGTCCCGATTTCATTATAGCTGTAATTTTTCTGATCGTTGTAGCATGAAAAGCTTTTCCGGCTGTTGATCCGATCGTATTAAATGCAGTGGTCGTGACAGCGGCTTCTGTTTTCACTGCATCATCAGCAAAAAACGATATTTTCATAGCACTTGAAGCGGTTTTCCTAATTATATCCCAATCAATCCTCTTTATACCAGATCCCAATGGAAATAACATATTTCCCCAGAAACTAACCCATAAGCGGAAAGCTTCATCAACATTCCCGCAGTCTTTTAGCAACGTACCTATTTCAACACAGTCTTTCATCAGTAATTCAACTCGAGATTTATATTTCTGCAGAATATTTTCAGCCGAACTTCTACTTTTCTTTGATAAAACAGCATCATTTATCTGCGACCCACTCACCACTACACCACCACTACCACCAATCACGCCACCTATATGACAAGACAAAACATTAAATTGTCACTCAATAATGTACATTTATAATCATTTACTGAAATAAAGCTAATAAAGGGGTATGCGATACAAAACGAAATATGCTATGACCGCAGCATGTCGACAAGGGAAAGTTGAATAAAAATATGTTAAAAACAAGTGTGGATACATTATTTTGCTTTACACAATAATGTGTTGAACACAGTAATTTGCTGGACTCACTGTTAGGGTGATAGTTATGGTGTTTAACGCCACTTTCAACAATATTTCAGTTATATCGTGGTGGTCAGTTTTATTGATAGAGGAAACCGGAGAAAACCGCCGACCTGCTGCAAGATACTTACAAACTTTATCGCATAATGTTGTATCGAATAAACCTCTCCTGAGTGAGATTCGAACTCATAAAGTTAGTGGTGATAGGCACTGATTGCATAGGTAGTTGTAAATCCAACTACCATACGACCACGACCGCCAGGACCCACTGTAAATTGGACATTTCTCTCATTTTACTATTTCAAACGTTTGTTCCCTTTAGACCTCTTTAACCCCTTTAATTTTGGAAACAATAAGCTCTAGCCAGGTCAAAACTAATTAAAATAACATGAAAAACATAGGGAGGGAATGTTATAAGCAAGATAATTGAAAATAATTAACAATTAATAACCCATCACATGTCAAAATTAGATGAAAACATAAATTGTGTATATCTTCCATGACTGCGAAAGTACATATTTATTCACGATGTTTGGGCTCCGGTTGCCATTTTATTTAGATTTATTTTTTATTCTGAAGTTAAATGACATTCATAATCTTCTTTCTTTAGATAATATATTGATACTTAATGTTTCTCGTTTTACTTGATTTACCTGCGATAGTCAGACCTAGAGAGGCTCCAACTGTTACAAATGACAATCCAAATCCAACAGCTGCTATAACGCCACCAACAGCGGCTCCCGTTGCACCACCAACTTTAGTTTTACTTATATTCTTAAAATGCTCATCTAGATTATCCGCTAATTTTGCTAAGTCTACCACCAGGGCATCAGTGTCGTCAACCCATTGATAAAGTTGGTCCTTAAGACGGAGCAATTGGGAAGGTGGACTGATATCTGCAAAAAATCGACCATGATAAATTTTACCAGAAAGTATACTATTCAACAGAATATATTACCTGTTTTAAATATAAGATGAAATAAATATAGTGCATATATAATCATTATCAATTACATGTAAGATAATATTTATTTAAAGTCGTTATGTCAAATACACAATATGGTCAAAGGTCCAATATTTCAACAACAAAACAAAAACATAGTGGTATTTGTATGATACGACACCTTCCGTCATAAATTGTTCTCCTAATGTTCCGAGGAATGTGTCGAATGATAGGTTGGCTTGGCCTTTATATAGTAATTAAAATTGTAATTTTAAAGGTATAATATGTTTTATGCAAGTTAAAAAAAATGCATGTGTAACGAATATGTTTTTAGAAAAATCATATTCAAGTACAAACAGGATTCATTTTTGAAAAAAATGAATGAAATCAAATATTAAAATACAATTATAAAAATAATATTGCTTCATATGTTTATGTATATAAAGCTAGCCAGATTTAGATTTTTGAAGAATTAAATAATATGTTGGAAAAATACTTTAGACCATTTAATTTTTTTCTTCAATTTATTAAGAAATGCGGTCGTGTTCGTGATCGTATGGCAGTCGGATTTACAACTACCTGTGCAATCAGTTCCTATCACAACTACTAACATTCTGAGTTCGAACCCGTTCAAGGCGAGGTGTACTTGATACAACATTATGTGATAAAGTTTGTCAGTGACTAGCGACAGGTCGGTGGTTTTCTCCGGGTACATCCGGTTTCCTCCATCAATAAAATTGACCTTCACGATATAATTGAACTATTGTTGAGAGTGGTGTTAAACACCATAAACCAACCATCAATTTATTAAGCACAGTTAGGTATAATGTTATTGATTAATTCATTGAATCTACTTTAACTAATCACTCGGCTAAATGTGAACTTACCAAAGCCAAGTCTAATAACCTTTGCAGCTACAATTAACACCACGCCACGATATTTTTGAAATATTGTTGAAAGTGGCGTTAAGCAACATAAAACCACCAACCAACCAACCAACGATCAACACCCACTCAATTGAAAACTGTCGCCAAAGTTTCCAATTACCATAATCTTGCATCAAATTCAGCAAGAGTAAAATCTCAAGCGGCTACAAAGACAACCTAAGACTATTCATACGACGAACACCAGATATACCACTGGTACTATCTGACCTAGGTGAAGATGTATGGTTAAACGCACTGGAAGACAGTTAAGGGATTGCCATTAACACGACATCTTTCGCCTATTATGTAACAGAGTACTGTGGAGAAAAAAGCAGCTGTCAGCAATGGAATAACTTTGACGAGGATCCAAGTACCAACAACCAACCAGAGGAATTGCAGATCAAATTAAAGAAGCATGTCAGCCACCAACACCCCAACATCTTCGTCTTGAAAAAACTACACAAGAAAACACAAACTAACACAGAAGCCAGCGTCGTCCAAGCCACATTCCTTTTCCACGTGAACATTCTACAGTAAGTAAGTAAGTAAGTAAGTAAGTAAATTTTATTTAAAGTCAGAAAAATTATTCATTCTCAGTAAGCATGGTACGAAGGCGAATATCATAAGCACAAAGATGGCAAATAATGGGCATGCATACAACGGGGATGTCCTTCAAAACTATTGGACGTCAGATGGGCTACCACTATACTGTAGTCACACGCCTGGTGAGAAAACACACACAAACAAACAATGTGAAAGACTTGCCAAGATTCGGCAGACCACGGGTAACATCTGATCGTGACGACAGGGCATTGCAGCGTTTGGTTAGACGGATGCCATTCACAACCAGTCCCGTACTCAAACAACACTGGGTGCCCAATAGACGTCTGTCAACAAGAACAGTTAGAAACCGTCTGAAATCAGCGGGACATAAGTCAAGGAGAGTCATTAAATATCCACTGTTGGCAAACCGACATCGACGAACACGTTTGGCATGGTGTTTAGCACGACGTGGTTGGAATGTAAGGACATGGCGCAAGATCCATTGGTCAGACGAGATCCGGTTTCTGCTTCGTGTAACGGACGGCCGGATGAGGATTTGGAGACACACAAATACAGCCTATACCCCAATGAACATCAAGCCAACTGTCCCTTACGGTGGAGGCTCAGTAATGGTTTCGGGGTGTATCTCTCGTGACTGCAAGCTGGATGTAGTCACCATACAAGGCAACCTAACTGGTGATAAGTACATCAGAGACGTCTTGCAACCAGTTGTTGTCCCCCATTTCGACAACCACCTACTAGCTACAAGGCCTGTGTATATGGATGACAACACCAGGCATCATCGTTCAAGAGCAGTAACCGCCTACCTCCAAAGAGAAGCATTGACTTCTGTTCCTTGGCCAGCCATGAGCTCGGATTTGAATCCCATAGAGCATATATGGGACATGTTAGGCCGTCGTATACAGGATCGGGAACCTCCTGTGCAAAACATTCGATAGTTGGAAGCAGCATGGCATCGGGAATGGCAGCAGCTATCACAACAGGACATCCGACGTCTAACTGGAGGGATGAGACGCAGGGCTGAGACCGTCATCCAAGCACGTGGGGGTTACACCCGGTACTGTACCTTGAACAATAGATGTCGTCAGGTGATTCATAAGTGACGTTTTGAAAGAGAAATGACAATATTCATTAAATAAACATTTTTCTTGATTTTTTTATTCTTTCTTACAGCCAATGTAATGTCCTAACAGGTCACCATCGCGTTCTTGAGATTATCTGGTCAGTAATCTCGTGAAAATTGTCGTATAATTTGCCATTTAAAAAAACATGGGGGTGCTTAACTTTTTTCTTTGTGTATATATATACACACAAAATATATAAGTAAAAAAACAAAACTCCCAATCCTGCCCCCCCCCCCTCCCACCAAAAAAAAACCTAAATCAAATAAAAAAAGTTATATGCATCTAAACCAGTCAACACGTACAGTACATGTAATATATGAATGGTTATTCTACCTTCGATAAAATAATTGATAATGATGTAGAAAGTATAAACTTACCGCTAATATACCGTTCAACATTTAAATGCGATTAGATCGAATACGTGATTTGTTTCACCAAATTTCATTTTTTACCCGGAATAAGCGGTCACTTCTTCGAATTTGTACTATAAATAAACAGTAAACAGTAATATTTATTTAAAAATCATTTAGAATGATGTCTTAAAAAATGCATAATAAATCACGCAAGACATTGTTGATGATCTTTGTCCATACAGATAACATGAGGCCGATATTGTAAATTTGAGGTTACAAATAAAAACAATACAATCGATGTACCGGGTTTGGCTTAGTGTTATTTGTGGGCGTGTACTATCAATGCCATTACCCAAAAACAACCTCCCAAAAATTAATATATTATTATTAACAGTGTGGACACAGAAATGTGCTGTCCAAAAGGCAAGTATGGGTGTCAATATTTCATATTATTTAAATTAAAAAAAAAAATCATGGACTCAGGGGTCCTGGGTTTTTTATTTATTAAAAAACTAATCCTGGATTATTATTTTTGCTTAAGTCCGGTCCTGTGTATTTATTTCAACCCCCCCCCCCAAGGGATATAAAATTGTATCATTAATAATAAATTAATAAATAATAAATTCATAATTTCTATTTAAAATAAATCTCATTTACAAGGCCACTGTTATTTGTTCAATTTTTGACGCTGATTTAAGCTTTAGTCGCAACAAATTATTATTTGTCTTTTTAAACTGTCGAAACATAACATTTATTTAACTGTAAAAGTCACAAATAAAATTCACCCCCTCTTTTCCCTTTTTTCTTGTTTCAATCAATGATCAACAATATTCCAGAATCAAACAAATGAATAAATATAACATAGATTTCTTTTGTACATGCATCTTTCCTTTACATTGTCAAGATTCTATATTTATAAACTATTGACCTGAGTAACCTTGCTAAACCATGCGGAGTCAGTGTGTTTTAAATCGGTCATCCAATGAGGACGCTCATTATTGTCCAAGATAAAAATACATCGCTAAAATTACCTGTGGGTGTTTCTCCATTTCAACTTGTAAATTTACATAGATATCGGAGATATTTCGTCATAAAACTTCACACATGGTTTTGGCTATCATATTTCTTGAAGACAAGCATAAACCTGTATTGCATTTATCAATATTTTATGAGTATCAACAGTTTTTTCAACACCGTATCTGTTCACATGACTACACATGCTACTCACAGTGACCCGTGACCCACATTAGCACGTATCAGCAGTAGTTTGTTAACATGGTATATAAATAACAGATTTATGTAATTAAATACTATACCTCTTTGACTAAGTAAATCAGGTGGCTTGATCTTACGATTCATAGTTTTCCATGGTGATCATTTGTGTAAATTCGTTGTTAACAAACCACTTGCAGTTTCGTTTTTATCCATATTTCGTGTTCGGACCATTGAAGCCATACTCATTCAAGGCTCCGGGTCCGTTCGTCCTAATTCAAGTTCGCCCTAATACTCGTTCGCATTGGGTCCTTTCGCCCTAAAGGTGGGTCCATTCGCCCTGATAATTATATATATGTAGGATATTAAAAATAAATGATATTTGATGGCTTGTAGATAATAAATTGAGAAATTTTAAATATGGAGTACACTAAAATGTATGTTTCGATAATGAGCAAAGTTAAATAAGTTGGAATAAGTAAAGCAGTTAAAGATGAGTGAATTGAGAGTATGCAGAAATTGTATGTGTCCATTATATATTTGCTTTTATTTCAAATAACTTGAAGATGTTCATCAGAAAGCGATTCCCAAATACCCAAATACGTGAATGGCAAAGGATTTTTCCCAACTATGTATCGAGAAATTCTTTCACAATCCGGCCCAAATGCCAGATGTGTGACGCCTGAAAAAGATAGATTTCTTACTATAAATATGATCATACATTTATGTTCATTCTTTAAATCATACCCTGATAGCGCTACTCGGAGCAGAGAGTTTAAAATACTCATTTGATTAATAATATTTATTCTATTTCATAAATATTGGAATACGAATTTTATAGTCGTATCCAAAATACGTTTAGGTTTTTTCTGATTTTCCAAGAAAATTAATTGAAATAAGAGAATTGGTCACCATTTATCTTAAATTAAAATATGCATGATGCTCATTATAATACTTTTTAATTTTCAGGGCGAACGGACCCACTTTAAGGGCGGACGAACCCAGGGCAAACGGACCCAGGGCAAATGTGTAATTAAGGAGAACGGACCTGATATCCTCATTCAAGAAGAAATAAAACACCGATGTTGCCGCCGGCACACAGAACACTCGCGTATATTGCTCTCTATCATTCTATGATTATCTCCGTAAACATGTAATGTCCATTTTTGTCTTGTTTTTCCATGACGTATTTATTTCCTGGTTCACACAAGCTACCCAACACCCGAGTCGATTATGCACGAGATTGTCGAGTTATGTCCCCTGGCTCATACACTAGACTCATTTGCTCAATAGGTGAAAGCGCAGCTTGAGACATATTAATCAGCCTAATCATACATGGTTGGTTTTGGAGATATATATTTATGTATAGTATGTAAGACCCCTCCCCATTCACAAGTAACATTTCTATCAAGTTTGGTTTCATATGGACCCGTGGTTAGTGAGTAGATTAAAAGGTAAATGTTCAAGGATGTCGAACACCAAGTATTGGAAATAGCTCATTTTAGGACAAGTGAGCTAAAAAGTAAGAATTTGGTAATTCCCCTTTTATGTTGAAATCGGGTTAAGAATAATAAACTCTGCAATTATTTCGAAGCGGCACTATTATTCATTCTCAAGTAACAGTATCGGCCTACCTTACAATATGGTGAGGTACGTGTTCTTCTGGGGCCGCTGAACTCCGACTCCTTTACAGACTGATTCTGATGCCAATTTTAGACCCCATCTCAGACTGTTGTCTAATTAGTAAATCCTCTTTAAGCCCCAATTTTTGAAGACTAATCCAAGCAAAAACCCATACCCCTTTTCAGACAGTTGTGACAAAAAGTATACCCCACGTGCCAGACATATACTAGCCACCAAATAAAATATTCTGTCATTCTGTTTTTATTCTCACTGTAAATATGTAAAGCACCGATTTAACTTATCACATGCGCACACCTAAAGTAACAGAATAGTCAGCTAGATGACGGTGGTCACAGTATGGTAGAAGTAGAAGTAGAAGATAATCAAAAATAGAACCCTGATTGTCAGAACATCACCATGTATATAGGAAGTCATCCCCCACATAACAGTCATTTTCATTTCGTCATTCGGCACAGTATAGCTGGAATAGCACTGATGTGGCACAGTGGTGTTTAGCAGTCAACAATGGATGAATCAATCATTTCGTCATTGCTAGATGAAGAACGATTTTTTTATATACCCTGGAAAACAATGAACTATTTTTTTCTAAGCTTAAATGCTACTTTCTCTATTGTTTTTTTTTCATTTAACGTTTGTCTTGTCTTTCCCCAAGAAATTGTTTCGTTAAAATAGGTTTTATTTCATTTTGTATTATCCCGTTTAATTTCGTTTCGGTGAATTTCGTTTCGATTTATTTCGTTTCGTATCGATTTCGTTTCGTTTCGGTAAATTTCATTTCGTTTCGGTAAATTTCGTTTCGTTTCGGGGAATTGCGTTTCGCTTGGTTTCGTTTCGTTTCGGTATATTTCGTTTCGCGTTTCATTTCGCAGTTTACAGGTACCCCCTGATGGGAACATATCAATTAAGTTTTCACATTTTCAAAATCCTATCAAACGAGCCCGAGAAATTAATTGCATCTGTGTTGGCGAATACGTGAAAGTGATAGTTTAAACGTTGTGATTGATATGAACGTTTCTCACAAAAATCCAATTTGTATTTTTTCAATAGCCAAATGGTTCTGTAATATCTCTGAAAGTACTTGGTACTTTGCAGTTTGGGTGTATGACCTTCAACACCCCATTTGGACACAAAATCTGGTATAATTTAAAACAGATCCTCACAATACCCCCCAAAAAATGACCGCAAGTAAATCAGACTATAGGTAACAATTTGGGGACGAAAGAGCTTGCACTATCTAAAAATAAACGAAAATCGGACGTCGTTTTATTTTGGTTAATGTTTTTCTAAACATGGAAAAGATCAAAAAAACTTTTTTGGAGGTGGAAATGTACTCTTAGTAAAGTAAAGAGTATACACAACATATACACTATATATATATTATATGAAAATAAAATGTGAAATGAAAATGGCGGGAAAGGGGTAGATAACCACGCTAGACGCGAACGTCGTAGAGAACACCCCAACTACTCTAGTAAGAAAAAAGCGCGGGAAACCCTCATTTCCTGTAGCCAACTTCTGGTGAAAAGTGCACGACCTCCAGTTGCGCACACCCTTCGGGTGACCTTTGGTATCCATGGTACTACTACTAGAGTAAGAAAAAAAAAACGGGAAACGCAGAACATACTTCCGGACAGGGCCTCTTCCGAACAGGGCCACTTCCTGTTACGTGACTGACGTCACTTCCGGTCAAAAGGCCCTTCTACGGCGGCTTTTGTACAACTTCCGGTTGCGCATGCGGAGAAAATACTTCCGGGCACATGACTGACGTGACTTCCGGTCACTTGACTGACGTGACTTCCGGTAGCACCACCGCACAGCACCACCGCAAATATGGTTTTGTCCTTACCCATATACTACTAACGTAGATATCAAATTTAGTGTGCACGACGTGTTTCTGGAAATAGGCCGATTTTGAAAAGGACCAGCAATTCTACCCAAATTTATTTCATTTTCTACTTTTTGTAATGCAACAGTTGGATTAATAAGGACAGATTTTAGATTTTTTGTTTCTAATGCTAATCTAGGACCACTGTAGTCTGTATTTAATTTTGAATCCATTTGAAAAACCATCACGTAATTCATAGGCAGCAGTCTTATTAGGGTAAAGTTTTAGGCATCCTTCAAGCTCATGCAGTTTAATTGGTGAAAACCCAAGTTTCCAAACATTAAATCCTTCACCTGAAAAACAAAGTCTATTGTTTGTTTTGAGGTCCATTACCAAGCAAGGGAGGTCTTATATTTAAATTACAGCTGCTGCCCTTTGAGAATTTTGCAAATATGAATTTGTACTATTGCGAGCATTTAGTTGTGCATTGGAATTCTTTTTTCAAAAAAATGATTGCACAAAGCAGCAGGATGAATGGCACCACATTTCATACAATTATGACGGTAAATGCAATTACGCCTAAAACAACTGTTCTCTGACTTCCATTATTAGAGAGAGTTGACTTCTGAAGACCAGAAGCACCCTTAGCAATAAAACGTAACCAAAGTCTACCATCAATTTGTGACCATGAATTTGTCGGATTCAATGACATTCTAAGTCTAAATTGCTGATCGTACATGTAAACATGGTCGAACGTGGCGTCAGATATTGCACCCCTAATTATTGTCATGTACATAAAAAGATCTCCAGCAAGAAGTGGATGTTTAGTAATTAAAACCTTAGCATAATTTATGAAAGCGTCAGTCCACATAGATATGTTTTCAATGTGCTTTTTTGCAGGTTTGTTGACGGACTGAAGTATTAATCGGCCATTATCAACAGCAATGCAGTTCTGATTTTCATTAAGCAAGTTAAAATTTTGTCTTAATGACAAAGATGAATCAATCAGTTCCATATTTTATCTTTTAGTGTTTGCGGTATAAAAATATATAATTCATTTGAAAAGGCCATTAACATTGGTGTATGTGTAACATTTGTGCAAGGTATATTTAATAGATTCTCACAATTTGCAACTACTGGTACATGTATATGTAGCAACATTCCAGCAGTATCTGTACATGGAGTATGTATCTCTCAGTTGATACGATGTTCCAGTGACTGCGGTTCCGATCAGGCTTTTATATATAGAGGGATGATGCTAACAAAGAAGCAACATGGAGCAATGTCTCCTAATGATTAAGATGAAGTCATGACTTTGGAAGATTTTTGTTCGGCTTCATGACTTGGTTAACCGATACTAAATATCAGTCACATGACCAAAACCGGTAGTGGAGGAGGAACTGCTTACCCTTGATGAATCTTTGCTCTCTCTCTCTCTCTCTCTCTCTCTCTCTCT
>MJUT01010578.1:19118-30001 GCA_002080005.1 Gigantidas platifrons | reverse complement strand
TCTCTCTCTCTCTCTCTCTCTCTCTCTCTCAGAGATGACCAATGCTATATTCCGTTTGTCACAGTCAGAATATAATCTGTCTTCTTGCATGACTTAATACTGGACCTTTCAATGATCATTCCTAAGCAGTTTGGATTCATTTGTCCAAGTGGTTTTAGAGAAGACGCGTTCTGAAACATTTTTCCCATGGTGTCCAATGTTAAACTGAGTCCTGCCGCAGCCGCCATTTTGAATTTCATATCGGAACAAAAAACCTAAAGTGTTTAGAGGACCATCCAACGAACAATCACGTACATTTTGGCTTTAATCATATTTGTAGTTTCCGAGAAGAAGGCATTTGAACATTTTCCCATATGGTCCAATGTTAATCTATGTCCTGCGGTGGCGGCCATCTTGGATTTCCGATCGACATAAAAAACAGAAACCTTGTACAGGACCTTTCAATGATCATTCCTGGGCAGTTTGGTTTCCATTTTCCAAGTGGTTTCAGAGAATAAGCGTTCTGAATCATTTTTCCCATAGGGTCCAATGTTAAAATGAGTCCTGCCGTAGCCGCCATTTTTAATTTCATATCGGAACAAAAAAAATAACCTTTGTAGAGGATCATCCAATGAACATTCATGTACAGTTTGGCTTTAATCATAATTGTAGTTTCTGAAAAGAAGGCATTTGAACATTTTCCCATATGGTCCAATGTTAATCTATGTCATGCGGTGGCGGCCATCTTGGATTTCCGATCGGCATAGAAAACAGAAACATGGTAAAGAACATTCCAATGATCATTCATTTACACTTTGGGTTCAGTCAGTTCATTAGTTTGAGAGAAGAAGATTTTTGAGATTTCAGCCAATCAGAGCATATATTATTGGCCCTGACAGCCATGTTGAATATCAGACTGGAACGAAAAACAGATAGGTTGTAGAGGACCATCCATGAAACATTCCTGCTAAGTTTGGTTCCAATTGGCCCAGTGGTTTCGGAGAAGAAGCTTGAAATGTGAAAAGTTCACAGACGACGGACGACATACGACAGACGACGGACGCCAAGTGATGGCAATAGTTCATCTGGACCTTTGGTCCATGTGAACTAGAAAGGCTTAAATGGATTTTATTTGTTCTCGTTCACTGAAACAACTGGATACTTGCAAGACATGTCGATGCACTCAGACACATTTTCCTAACTCTAAATCAAAATGTTTTAGCTCTGATTCCTTAATCACGCGTTCTTAGTCAATCTATATGATCCAAATAGTCAAATTAGGTGAAACACATTTGTAAAGAAGATATTATATTATAAAAAGTGACTTGACATGTGTTCCATATCAATGATGCCACCACATGTGTTCTGATGTAAATAGAAGTAATCTAAAGGTTAATTATTTGTTCTTATTAAGAGTTTAACATGAATGACTATGTACTTTTATTAGATAGAACAACGTAACGTCTTCATTGAAATATCCTATCATTATGAAAAGGCGAAGTCTGCAAAAGTACGGATTGTCTTGTCAATAAATAGAATGTATGGTCTATGGCATGGATACATGTAAAGTTAAATATAGAGATGTTTCCTCTAAAATTAGAAACCTCGTTAATCTGTACCCGCAAACGAGAATCACAGTCTATATCTAAGGTGAACAATATATGTCTGGTTAGTAAATATTCTCATGTTTGGGTACAAGCAGATGATCTCTAAACTCAGGAGTCTAAGCTCACGAGTCGGTAGAAAAGAATCAACATAAAGGCCAAGATCAGACAAGCGGGAGGACAGGGGGGTCTACTTTGAAATAAGTAAGATAGATGTCTAAGAATGATATTGTATTATAAATCAAAGTAATTCCAATTACACAATTTACAGAAATAATATTCAACATTAAATTCAATATATTCAACAACAATTTTAAATTTATATCAATTAAGTATTCAGTATTATCTTAAATTACAAATGCAATGAATGTTTTATTATATAGCTAGTGAGTGAGTGAGTGAGTGATTATTGTTTAACGCCAAATGAACAATTTGTCAGCAATATCATAGCGAGAACACATTATATTTCAATGGGATGATCATTATGTCTGCCTTGTACTAGATCAACACGTTTGGCTGGATTTGTCTAATGCTGGTTGTATCTCTCAATCTCTCTCTTTCTCTGAAACAGCAGTCCGTGGGTAGACATGCCGCTCGACTCGGACACATTATTCTGATCTTTTCTCGTACTTCTTAATGCTCTGTGTTTAATAAATACTAAGTTCAATAGTCTTTAGTTTGAACTCCCCGGTACTCAAACTCACAGATCTACCACACTCGGGGCGAGCACGCTAACCATTATACCACCGATGGCGTTAACGAATAATGACTCACTCACTAATTTGCATGAAGACATTCTCATATACTATGCATGTAATACATATTTTGTTAAAATGAAGGCTGCCCATGTAGTGACAGGACTAAAGCTACTATATATCTGTAGGTAAATATGTTAGAAACATTGACCAGACATTTCAGTATAGGTTTCATTAAAATATCGCTGGAAAGATTCAATTTTGATTAAATAAAAACCCAAGATATAGGACTAAGCATATATAATCCATCAACATTTTATGAAGAAGGCACAGCATTGACTACATTTCTCATGTGAACATATAGTACATGTACCCCACGGGCTCTTGTTTCCTTACAGCACTACATTGTATATAATTATACCTCCGTTAATATTGATTTGTCTGGTCAATATGACACCACATTTACTACACAATGAGTGTCTTGTATAATATTTATATAATATAATTGTATAATATAAGTTATATCTGTTGTGCGTTTTACATTTGATATTCAAAATCATAGAAATACAACATGTATTATACATGTATCTCCTTTGATATCTAAGACAATAAGAAATTATCATCTGATTGTTAACACTATAAATAGACAATATTAGTGCAGTGTCTTAAAATATAAAGTGTATGTGTATTAGGCTTAAAAACTAGAGACAAAATATGTATTCATTGAAAGTCATATTTGAATTAAATGATACAATTATACAATTATTCTTTTTTATTTTCTGCCAACAGGAGGTCAACTGATTGATTTAACCTATCGAATTTGATGAAGGTTATTCCAGAAATACTTCGTGCACACTAACTTTGATATCTACGTTGTATTACTATCACTAGGTCAATACCTCTACTGGTGGACTAATATTCCCCTTGGTATCATCTGACCAACAGTCAGTGTTTCGGCACTGGCATGGCTTATTAGATATATTTGTTATTGAAATTTACAATGTCTAAATAATGAAAAAAATATTATTAAAACTATTGTTCTCCTCCTTGAAACATAGGTGACCTTGGCTAATTTTGGCGATCCTGTTCAGGCCTTTTGGCTTACCACCCCCCCCCCCTAAAAAAAAACTTTAAAAAGTTTTTGGCTTTCCAACCTTTCGACTTTGACCGTACCTGATGAAGATTATTTCAGAAACGAATTGTGCGCATTAAATTTGATATCTACATTTTTATTAGCAATCAGGTTCCAAAAGCTCAACATGTAAAACGTGACAAGGGTACCAGAAAAGCTATATTTAGGTCAGCGACAGTATATTACAATAATTTATCCAGTCAATACAATCTGACCACTGAAATAGAGCGAGTACAGGAGCAAATGTTTTTTTTAATCTAATTATGTTATTTGTCTGTAGTGTGAATAAGTAGCATACACATATCATATTACCCAATTAAATTAACAAAATAGATTAGACACAAGCTAAACAAACTCATGAAGTCTTTTCAAAATTACAATTTGTTGAATTAATGAAGTCCATAAAGGCATACATTACTATATATAACACTAATAAACAAATCAATATTCACAAACAAAATCGAAGGAAAATGAAATTAAGATGGATTCATATGATGTGTATGTTTACCAAATCCATTTCTAGTTATACAATAAGGAATCTTTTTGAACATTTAATATAATCAAAATCTTATGTACAAATGATACAATTTTGTTCATGAGTTAAAATAAAGTTCACGTAGTTTCCAGAACCCAGAATGAACTCCTACACATCCCAAGGATCATTCCTGTGAAGTTTCATTACAATCGGATAACAAATATCTTTAGAACATTCATGGTTACCATGGGAACGATGGCCATTTTAAAAACAAATGTTTTTTTTTAATTCCTGTGAAATTTCATTACAATCAGACCAAAACAAATATTTTTCCAGTTGACAAAAATCCCCATAGGATTCTATAGTAAATAACTTAGGTCCCTCAAGATATACCCAAAGGAGCCCCATTGCAAAATTTTGAATTATAACTATATATATAAATTTACCATCATATCAAACCCCAAGATGATTGGACCTATGACTTCTGTGAACCACAGCGGACAACTTCACGTGTTACAGAAAGAAATAATAAAAATATTAATAATAATAATAATATTAATAATAATCATAACAATAATAATAATAATAACAATTAAAGTTTGTTTTTGCCCGCGAAACCGTATGTCTGCCCCCGTTCCACAAACTGTAGTCAAAGTTAAAAAATCTATTTAGGTAACAAATAAAATTAAGCTTCAATGAATACAAAAAACTGTTTTTAATCCATGAAACACAAAATTTAGGGGATCAAAATTTCCTGGTAATATGCACAACTACATATGGTGTCCTTACTACCTACCAAGTTTCATGAAATTCTGTTCAGTAGTTTCAGAGGAGTTGCGCTGAAAAGCTGCTTCAGTAGTAAATTTCGGGAAATTTCTATGTTCAAAGGGGCATAACTCCCACAAAATTCAAGAGATCAAAATTGCCTGGTAATATGCACAACTACATATGGTGTCCTTACTACCTACCAAGTTTCATGAAATTCTATTAAGTAGTTTCAGAGTAGTTGGGCTGACAAGCTGCTTCAGAAGTATATTTCGGGAAATTTTTTAGTTCAAAGGGGCATAACTCCCACACAATTCAGGTGATCAAAATTTCCTGGTAATATGCACAACTACATATGAATTCCTTACTACCTACCAAGTTTCACGAAATTCTGTTCGGTAGTTTCAGAGGAGTTGTGCTGACAAACTGTGTGACGGACAAACAGACAGGACAAAAACAATATGTCTCCCCACCAAAGTGGGGGGAGACATAATAATAATAATTTTGATAATAATTTTCAACCTTGAATGCACATCTACATAGTCCATGGATAATTCATGTGAAGTTTCATTACAATCGGATTTAAAAAAAATGCTTTAACTTTCATGGTTACCATGGCAACTGTGGCTATTTTGAAAATTTTTAATCCTAAATTCACAGCTACACATCACAAAAACATTCCTATGAAGTTTCATTACAATCGGTCCAAAACTTTTCTTTTTAACCTTTCATGGTTACCATGGCAACGACGGCCACATTCACGTGTTGCAGTTAAAATAAATAATACATATGTAATAATAAATGGAGTTATATTTTAATTAAATGGCCATAAGAAAAAGTACAACAGGTCTACAAAACATGCACATCAAACTAGAAGAATATGAAGATACCAAAGGGTAATCAGAATCCGTAATTCGAAGGAGAGACAATGACCAAAAAAAAGAACAAAAGGACAAACAATGATCTACCAAGCATTACACATAAAACTAAAGATCGAGAAACATGAAAATCTGAGTGAATTCATGTTCTCCTGAAGGTAGGTATTTCCTGCTCCATCATTCGCATCCGTCGTGTTACTCTTTCTAAAATCATTGTACACTCTATAGTGTCGATGCTTTACATTGTACATAACACCCGTTGTACACCTATGTTCAGAAATGTGACCTATTTTGTTGATGGTTTGTAAAGCTCATCCTTCGGGTGGTGGTTATACCGGACTTACCAAATACCCACCTTAACAATGGGATTTAAATGTTTGCATCGTATTTTGACAATGAAACGATTCTTACACTTTAATGACTAACGACAACTCGTTTCAGCTCTTAATGTCCAACCGTTTATTGTGATTGGTAATGGACCTGTTGTCATGGCGAACATTTCTGACTACTAGTATATCCATTATAACCCCTTTATTTTGGTTGCTATCTAACTTCCCCTAGGATCAACCATGTGACAAGTTCTTATCTTAACAATATATTTTTTGAAAATTTATCCTAGTCATGATTATAGTAAACAAAACGGTATGCTGATGTGACGGCTGATACAAAGTAATAAAGCAGTTTAGTCGCCATGTTTTTAAACACAGTTTTCCGGAAATTCACGAAGTGGTCTTACAAACATTGACGGAAAGGCATGTAATAACATTCCGGAAGCAGTTAATAAGCTTGGTTGATCTGCCAGTTTGGACAATTCTTTTGAAAGCCCGAGAGCCGATAGGCTCAATGGATGATATATGAACGAGGGCTGATAAGGGTATGATATGAAAAATGAAATGTTATGATATGTTTATCATATACTTCAACAGAGGAAATAACTGATTTGTACCAAAATGTTTAGTCATTTTGGCTAGAATTAAATACATGTATATAGTCATAGAACAAGAAATGATTGTTTTAATATACAAATCCAATAAATGCACTTTTTTTAAGCACTTTCAATATCATAAGTGAGAAATTGGTAGTTAATAATTTTCTGTGCAACTATTTTATAAAACAGTTGAATCCGCCGAGAACTTACGGACATTGACGGAAAGGCATGTAATAACATTCCGGAAGCATGTATCAGCCCGCATGGACCATTCTTGTGAAACTGGGTGAAATAATCACGATTCCTCTTATTATTCTAAATAAAATTCAAAGTTTGATCACAGGGTAAAATTTTAGCTGTATTATCTACAAGTATATGATAAATTACACGTAATTTATTAGCTTCTTCCTTTATCAAACTAGTGATTTCATTTTTTGTCTTCAAATTGAAACCCGTAAGCTGTAATGCTCTACACACAAAAATATATCTGATGGCCCAGTTCATGTTCAGTTGATAGCAGATTGGAGTCTAAGATATCAAAGTATATGATTAAATTTAACCACTGACAGCTTGTTTGAATTTGATATTGACTAGGCCTGAATTGATTTCAGTCTTCAGTTCATTCAGTATCCTTCGTTTGTTGTCATCGTTTATATCTTCCAGAACAAGACTTATCGTTGTCACTATAAATATAAGGCATAGATTGATCATATGTAAGCATTAATAACTTTTCTTGGAGTGTGTTAAAATATTACAATGAAACTATGAGTTCTTGAGCTTTAATTTGGTTCGAATCGATGGTTTGTTGTGGTTTTTTTGGGGGGGGTTTTGTGTTTTTTGTATTGGTGTTCTTTTTATTCTTTTTTTTTGTTTTTTTGTGTTTTTTTTTGTGGTTTTTTTTCTTAGAGTACGTCTTGTGTCTTGTGTATGCTGGTGTCCAACACATATTGTGTTGTGTTTTTGTTTTGTTTTGATGGTCTTCGTCTTATATTTTGTGTTACCTAATGTTGCAAGTTTCTCTGGATTGCCAATTCTTGATCAACATTTCTGTTTATCTAACGTTTATTTAGGGTACCAGATCCAAATTAATATGGTTATATATATAGATTCTCCTTCACTTGCCCGTGGGTTACGATATTTCTCCACTCAAGAGAGTTAAATTAAAAAAATTAACCACAAGCCGTTAGACGAATGGATAAAATTTTAAATTTAGCTCTCGATAGGCACGAGACACTTTAATCCTCTAGATGATTACAAATTTTCAACCACTGGTTCAGCGGGGTTAATGGGAGAAAATCGCTTAATACGTCGTTTTCGATTTAATTTATAAAAGAGTGAACATGTTTTGTAATGAAAACGTACATGTATATCTTTATCCCAGTGTGTATGACGTCTATAGAATAACCTTCAACTATATAATTCAAAAGAAAACTAATAGGGCACTTTATACCACTTTCAACATTATTTCAGTTATATTGTGGCGGTCAGTTTTGCTTAGTGGATGAAACCGGAGTACCCACATAGAACCACCAACCCGCATGGACCATTCTTGTGAAACTGGGTGAAATAATCACGATTCCTCTTATTATTCTAAATAAAATTCAATGTTTGATCACAGGGTAAAATTTTAGCTATATTATCTACAAGTATATGATAAATTACACGTAATTTATTTGCTTCTTCCTTTATCAAACTAGTGATTTCATTTTCTGTCTTCATATTGAAACCCGTATGCTGTAATGCTCTACACAAAAACTTATATATATAATGGCCCAGTTCATGTTTTGTTGATAGCAGATTGGAGTCTAAGATATCAATGTATATGATTAAATTTAACTGACAGCTTGTTTGAATTCGATATTGACTAGGCCTGAATTGATTTCAGTCTTCAGTTCATTCAGTATCCTTCGTTTGTTGTCATCGTTTATATCTTCCAGAACAAGACTTATCGTTGTCACTATAAATATAAGGCATGGATTGATCATATGTAAGCATTAATAATTTTTCTTGGAGTGTGTTAAAATATTACAATGAAACTATGAGTTCTTGAGCTTTAATTTGGTTCGAATCGATGGTGTGTTGTGGTTTTTTTGTTTTTTTGGGTTTTTTTTTTATTGGTGTTCTTTTTATTCTTTTTTTGTGTTTTGTTTTTGTGTTTTTTTTTCTTTCTTTTTCTTAGAGTAACAGCGGGGTTAATGGGAGAAAATCGCTTAATACGTCGTTTTCGATTTAATTTATAAAAGAGTGAACATGTTTTGTAATGAAAACGTACATGTATATCTTTATCCCAGTGTGTAAGACGTCTATAGAATAACCTTCCACTATATAATTCAAAAGAAAACTAATAGGGCACTTTACACCACTTTCAACAATATTTCAGTTATATTGTGGCGGTCAGTTTTGCTTAGTGGATGAAACCGGAGTACTCACATAAAACCACCAACCTGTCGCAATTCGGTGATATACTTTATAACATAATGTTGTATCGAGTATACCTCGCCATGCACGGGGTTCAAACTTACAATCTTACTAAAAGGCACTGATTGCACAGGTAGTTGTAAATCCAACTACCATGCAATCACGACCACGACCCCCCCCCCTTTCTGGACAGTTCTTGAAGTGGCATATAAGATAAGATAAGATAATTTTTTTGAAATAAAGACCAGACAATGATCTATCTTAAATGCCAATACAACAATGTACAATGTAAAATAACAATACAAAAAGAACAATAAACATATACTTAATTGAAGTTGTGTATCTCAGCTGAGGAAGGTTGAAAATAATTATCTCTCTTTTCACATTAAACTAGATTAGGAGAGTTCTACAAACTTTGTTTTAATGTTTGGTTCAATCATACATCTTTTTCGAACCCAAAATACAAATCTTACAAATGTCTAAATCATTACTACTCAAAATATATTTAAATTTTTCAATCTCAGATATATCTGGAAAAGAGGGTATAACTAATGCAAATATGAAAACAAGGGATGGTATAAGACACAAAATGGGAAGAGAATCGCGAACAAAAAATTCAAACAACAATAAAAGCGCTGTTCCTTTGATATATGTTTGCTTCCTAGTTTATCATGTTTGTCAACCACATAGCATGTCCCTTGATCTGTTCAACGGATCTATTTATGATTGCTCCCCTTTACGAAAGATTAACCCACTTGGAACTAGAGGCTCTCAGGAGCCTGTAATCGCTCACCTGGTTTTCAATTTGACATCTAAAGTTGATAGAAAATGGGGCTGTTACACATAATTTTGAAAGTGGGCCACCCAAATATCATTTCAACTCAAATTTCTGAGCAAAAGATTTTGATGTGATCTTTATCTCATAATATACCTAAACGGAATAAACTGGCTGAAAAAATCTCACAGAAAAAAAACCAGAATATATTTTAAACTAATCATTGCCATGTAGCTGCAGTTAAAATTTGAGTTCATTTTGATTTGTAATAAAGCAGAAATTGACAATTGAAGAAATTTATATTTTTTGTAACAGCAGTCATTTTGAATGGAGGGTGGGGCTGTCGGACACAATATTGATAGGGGACCACCCAAGGACCATCGCAGCCAAATTTGCTTTAATTTAGTTCAGCGGTTTCAGAGGAGAAGATTTAAATGTGATCTTTTATCAAAATATGTCTAATTTGTATAATCTGTATAAATCGGTTGAAAGAAAAATTTCTCAGAAAAACCCAGAATATATGTTAATCAACTCATTGTCATGTAGCTGCAGTGACAATTTTAGCTCATTTTGATATATAATAAAGCCTTAATGGACAATTGAAGAAATATCTATTTTAAGTAACAGCAGCCATCTTGAATGGAGGGTGCAGCTGTTGGACACAATTTGAAAATGGGACTACACTAGGACTATCCCAGCCAAAATTGGTTTAATTTGGTTCAGCGGTTACAGAGAAGAAGATTTAAATGTGATCTTTTATCAAAATATTCCTAATTTGCATAATCGGTATATATCGACTGAAAGAAAATAAAGCAGCAAATGACAATTGAAGAGATTTCTATTTTTCGTAACATCAGCCATCTTGAATGGAGGGCGCAGCTGTCGGACACAATTTTAAAATGGGACTACCCAAGGACTATGCTAACCAAATTTGGTTTAATTTGGTTCAGGGGTTTCAGAGAAGGAAATTTAAATGTGATCTTTTATCAAAATATACCTAATTTGCATAATCAATATAAATCGGCAGAAAGAAATATTTCACAGAAAAACACGGGCTATATGTTAAATTACTCATTGTCATGTAGTAGCAGTTAAAATGTAAGCTCATTTTGATATATATTAAAGCAGCAATGGACAATTGAAGACATTTCTATTTTTAGTAACAGCAGCCATCTTGAATAGAGGGCGCAGCTGTCGGACACAATTTTGAAATGGGACTACCCAAGGACTATCC
>MJUT01010573.1:77777-93395 GCA_002080005.1 Gigantidas platifrons | reverse complement strand
CACGTCGTATTGGTGATAGGTAGTACAACCTAACTCATTGTGCCACCCGGTCCTGGGGAGGGATGGGATCCAATTACAAATTTAAACCCACCACATTTTTGTGGTTGTCTCATGCCAGGACCTAGATTTCCATGGTTAAGTCTGCCTTGGTGTTCAGTTAGTTGAGGTGAGAGGTGATTGTTAGTTTCTTTGTTACTGGTGCATATTTAGAGGATCATCGACGGGCTCATGAAGATCCTGAGCGCTTTCAGTGTGCATCATGTGGCAACATATATAAATATAAGCGCTCTCTATACAGACATAAAAAAGTTGGTCATGTCTAAATTGCTATGTGCGTTAACATAACAGCTTGTAGCGAGTTTTATGCCTCAAAAGATTATGATTTAAATTTGTGATCAAAGAAATTTTTCAGTATGTATTTGTTTTTCTTTTCTTTTATTCATTTTACATTTTCCTTGTTTTATTTGTATTGTGTAATAAAGTTGGTATTCAGATGATATGCTCGGATACAATAATGTTGAGGTCTAAGCCTTGGTTGTTTTTGTTTGTTTTTTGTTTTGTTTGTTTTGTTGATATGCCAAGCTAATGATTTGTCTCATTTTAAAAATACTTCTGCAGATCTCATAGGACAGGTTATTGATCACAAATATATGGTACGCAAATACCATTGTCCTTCCGTGCGTCCCGATTTGGTTTCATCAAAGATACTGTACACATGTTACAATATAACTAGAGGAACTGTAGGCAAACTCACAAAGTGATACCCTCCCCCCTTTTGACTCACCTGGGCAAAAAGGCCATGTGACCTTTTGCTATCACGTCCGTCCATCGTCTGTCCACGTTTCACATTTTAATCTTCTCCTCTGAAACTACTGTGCCAATTGTAAAATTACAAAAAGGTGCACTCGACTCGCAGCCGCAAGTGATAAAGTTTACTAGTTGCTTGCCCATGGTCGATGGTTCTCTCCGATTACTCCGTGTTCCTCCATCACTAAAACTGATAGCCATGACATAGCTGAAATATTGCTGAAAGTGGCGTTAAAACAACAAAAATACCAGGCTTCGAAGACTCCAGACGTCTTCACGACGCCACCATTGGTAATCAACTCTTACAGGAGTATGGCATAGATAGACATATACAAAAAGGGCGCACTCGACTCGCAGCGCATGTGATAAAGTTTATCAGTTGCTTGCCCAGGGTCGGTGGTTCTCTCCGGGTACTCCGGCTTCCTCCACCACTAAAACTGGTCGCCATGATATAGCTGAAATATTGCTGAAAGTGGCGTTAAACACCAAATATCAAAACAAATCATCACATAGAGTGCATCAAGAGACACGTGCGTTGACATGTCAGTCCTGTAGAGGAATCCCAAGACGTGTTGTTGGTAACACCTTTGATTCGTCACACTTATGATGCTGCCTTATTGGCAGACAGCTTCTTGAAATGGTATTTGGCTTAGAAACATCCGATCTCTTTGATTTCCTCTGTTGTTTATTTAGCCGGGAAGGGGAATCAAACAAGCGATTTCTGAAAAGAAATGTACAAAACCATTATTTTAATACTATTGGGTTTTTTGTGGTTCTTATGATAGATCAATTGAAATATTTATAGTGATCAAGTCAAGTGGCTCAATGAGTTAGGTCGCGGTTAAGTATGTTGACGACCAAAGGTAAAATGTTGATCATGTCTGCCACAACTTTCCCATCTGCACTTTCCTTATACAACTTTCTTCTAAATAAGGGTAATAACAAAATTACCGAACACCGAGCAATCTTCCAAAGGGAAATTCAAAACTCATAAATCAATAAACAGACAAAATCAGACAGCAACAGGGAAACTGGGAAATCGCAATGGCCCTGACTTGGTACTAAGACGCCCTTTTCAGTTCTGTACTATTAGGTTTTATCAATACATTTTTAGTTTGTAGTGGCGTTTTAGTTTGTACTTTACTTTCTGTTGATACTTTTGTGGTCTTTTTGGCTCGATGAAGCCATAAAGAACCTTTGGATTTTCTCTTTTTAGCTGAAAAAAGTATGGAAGTTTTATTAGTTACCAGTGCCTCATTTTCAGTTTTTAACAGGTGCCAAAATTTAAGGTAATAGTATAGTATCCGTAACATTGAACAACATCGAAAATGCACCTATGTTTGTGTTTTTTCATTATCGTATACATCTAAATACTTTTATTATTGATTTCATATATCAGTAAAGCTATAAACTTGCTTTCTAAAACGCAAACAACATCCACTACGACGTGGTCATCGTCAAAAATAAAAAAAAATGAGAAGGAGCAAGTTTAGATCTGGAACATCTGGTCCACATTATTCAACACGACAGCGTTAACATGAAACTTTAAATACTTTCAGATGGAAATGTTAGCAATTCCATTGTCTGACACGTCCCGTAAAGCCGTTATTTCAATATACTTACAAACATTCGTGGTGCTTTTGTGGTTTTGTCCGCCGGCTCCATGCTGTCTGACCACATTCTAAACCTATAGCAACCGTAAAACTTTCAGATAGCAACAAAGGACGCGTTTTTTTTTGCGAATAGCAGCCGTCCAGTTACTACACCGTGAACATATATTTTTAAGCATAAACGCGTTGTCCTACATTAGGTAGTATATAATATACTACTTAATATAATGTAGGACAACGCATTAATATGTCTAAATATATATTAATATTATATTGATATAATAATTCCACAATAACTTATCAAGAGCAACAACTCACAAGCAAATATTTATATACTGACCTACAATTATATATTATTATATTTTAATCTATATAATAGATTTTGATTGGATTAAATTAGTCATGTGATAATAAAATAATTGAGATGTTTTGCCAAAATTTGCGCTGCCGGGAAACAACACTATTGTTCACCGCCGAACAACCCTATTGTTCCCCGCCGAACAACCCAATTTTCCCCCATAAGGGAGATAACCTATAAAACATTGGCAAAAATATAATAAAACAATATACAGCCCTCTGTGTAAGGAAACATCCAGATTTGTCAACTTCCCCCTCAAGTTGACAAATCTGGATGTTTCCCTACACAGAGGGCCGTAATAGTATATTGCTTAAATCAAACCAATGAGTTTTCTTTTAATTTATTCTTTAAACATCATATTACCATATTGCCAAGTTCGGTTGGAACCCGATAGGAACCCTGGTGTTGGGTTGGGTGACGTCATACTACTATTAATTGGATGCGCGCGCAACTTTCCATTTTTGACGCTGTTTTGCGATCTCGAGTAACTCCCAGCATTAATCTAACATTAATCATTGACCACGAACAGGGGGAGAAAATCTGTACATTATATATCAATATGCTCCTGCTTACTCGATTCAAATCGTGTATGATTTGCTGCTTGTTTAAGACAATTAAAAGTTTGAAAAGTCTCTCCCGTGTAGAAACGTAAACACATGTACCATGGTACATACACTGTATTTGGCCCATAAGACGATGATTTTCCCTTCCTCATCCGAGATTGACACAGCAATCAAAAGCAAAATCATAAAAAAGTATTGAAATAAACAAAAACATGTGATCAATGTTAAATTTGACAATTCAAGTCTAAAATGATCAAAATACAAACTTACAATTCTGCATCGTTTCCCCCTGACGCCATCTTGGATCTCGAATAACCCTGGGTCGACGCAGGGTTAGAAGAGTAACAAGGTCAAAAGTTCAATTGCGTCATTGTTTCTATTTTTAACACTTTCCCGGGTGGTTCATATGGAACCCGAGTAACGCGAGTTCGATTCCGGGTCCCTTTCGAACTTGGCCATAGACACTGACAAGTTCTAAATATAAATCTTACACGAAGACCCGGATTATTACTGAGTGGATACATATTGACCTACAATACAGACTCTCTAGTGTCATTACAGGTAAATTAATAGAAGTAATTACAATAATGTTTTAAGATAACAAATAGAGATATAATTAGTTGTTGTTTTAATTAACCAAATATCCATTATACCAAGGATTTATGTTAAATAGTAGTCCTATATAAATCCTTGATTATAAAATGTATTATTTCCCTTATTGGTAGCGTTCGATTAGAATACCAGTTGTAACTCTTGATTAAAATTTGAGTATGAACTATTTTTCGATACTGGTATCCCTACCGACGGGCTATAACCAATCAAATATGGACAACATACAAATACTCTACCAAATGCATTAAGAAAAAAAAATCAACTAATCTCTTTTGCTTAATTATTCCACTCAAAATAATTAACTATTGTTGACCCTTTAAAGCTGCTGCTTTAATTTTTGTTTTATTACGTTGCGGCCTGACGTCACACACTGATCGTATGTATGGATCATGTGTACTTTCAACCGTAGCGCAAATTAATGTGACATCTGTTTTAGCATGACAAATATGGATAATATTGTATATCATGTGTAACTCTTTTATCTACTTTGAGTCTGCACCGTTTTTGCGATACTGGTATCCTTACAGAAGCGGTAGAATCAAACAGAAAGGATGGGTGGCATGACATTAAAACGCATTCATTCATGTTCATTGAATTACTTGAGAAAGGGAATATATTTATAAATGAACATGAAATTCTACATATCTCGAGTAACTAAATATGTAATTAGTGTAGACCATTTAATGCTGTTTTTTTCATTGTGTTCCGGACGAACGTCAATAACTGATCGTATACATGTATGGTGTGCACACTCGGTCGTAATATGGCATCTGCTTTAACAATATCTGATTAAAAAGAACTCCTCCTTAGTTAGTGTCAAATTAAAGCAAAAAACATATAAGGTGTACATAACAACTTTACTTGATTAATACCGCCTTGTACATGGTTAGAATCTTTAGAAATAAAATAATATAATGATATCGGCTCAATAGCTAATAACGCACATTGACAAGATCGCATGAGAATGGTTTTAACATCAATTATATCACTTTTGTGTATTGTATCAAATTTATAAGGGGGCCCGCGTGGCTCAATGAGTTAGGTCGCTGGATCTAACAACTCATACAAGCCTATCACCAATACGGCGTGGGTTCGCGCCCGTCTTTGTAAATTACAAAAAGGGTGCACTCGACTCGCAACCGCAAGTAATAAAGTTTACCAGTTGCTTGCCCATGGTCGGTGGTTCTCTCCGGGTACTCCGGCTTCCTCCACCTCTAAAACTGGTCGCCATGATATAGCTGAAATATTGTTGGAAGTGGCGTTAAACACCAAAAATCAAATCAAATCAAATCAAATTTATAAGTCTTTATAGTTTTTTATGTACTATGTCAGAGAATTCAAAATAATATTATAGGTTAAAACGAACTGAACGAATACGTATGATTATGTTCTACCGCTTACTATATTTACTGGTGTCGACCTCTGTTTATTTTCTTTGAGAATCTTGAGACTCGTGTTAATCGAGTACCCTAATCGACCACTGCCAAAATGTATCAATACACTGTGTTATGGTATTCATGAATAAAACCAAGAACAAACAGCAAACCTGATTCAATCGAGTAATCACAACAATTCTGACTGCAATTCAATCGAGATCAATTCTTAGAATAAGTACAACATTTTACTGACATTGCTTTCAAAACAAATAACATAAATTACAAATATATACAATAAAAATAACTACATGTTGATTACAGCTAATTAATATACTATATTTTAAATCACTGCTTTGAAATTAAACTCATTAAAACCTATAAGAAATATTGTTCTTAACATTTTTATAGGTACAGATGGCAACATCACGTAATATACTAAGTGGAATATGTGAGGGTCAACATATCACAAAATATGCAGATCAATGGTGCCCCGAATGTGACGAGGGTCTATGCTCCGACTGTGAGAACCATCACAAAATTTCAAAGTCTTCTAGAAATCATGGCGTTATTTCTATAGAAAATTATGATAAATTGCCGTCATCTATATCAGAAATCGGTAATCACTGTGAATATCATGATATGAAATATACAAACTTCTGTCAACACCATGACAAACCTTGCTGTCCAGATTGTATTTCTAAAAATCACAAAGATTGTGTTGGGCTTTTGTCTATACGTGAAATAATTAAAACATCCAAAACATCAACATTGATTGACACCATTGAACAGAGTTTAACAGATATCAAAACCAATACAGACAACATTATGAAGAACCGACAAGAAAATATGTCGGAAATTCGACAACAACGACAGATGTTTCACGACCAAATTAAACAGATGCGTGTTAAAATAAACTCACACTTAGATATACTAGAACAGAATATTCTACAAGAATTGGATACTACAGAAGACAAGATTAAGTCAAAAATAGATAATCTGTTAAAACAACTTTCACAGAATTCAAAGGCCGTAGAAGGATTACAAAGAGACGTTAGAGCTGTTAAAGAGTATGCATCAGACCTACAAACCTTCCTAGGTAGTAAGGCCATTGATGAAGAGGTAAAGAAGGAGGAAGAGAACCTAATGGCTTTATCTGAAGATGGACGTCTACAACAACTTAACTTAAGATACAACATTAATACAAAGATAAATAATATATTGTCTACTATTACAACGTTTGGATCCGTATCTATGGAAACACGTCCTCTATCAGTTGTTATCAAGACAATGAAGGCTAAACAGGCACAGATTATGTCTGTTACACAAAATCCATCTGTAAAGTCCATCAATGATATTAAGCTTACGTTGCATACTACATTTAATATACCAAAAGTAAAAGGTAACATTAATATAAGAGGATGCATCGTTTGTTCGAATGGTAAAATGATATTTGTGGACTATTACAACGGTAGACTCGTTATCCTTAATGATGACGGTACATTAGATAAGGTAATAACCTGTTCACTAGGGAAACCGTTAGACGTTACATGTCTAGATGATACAACTGTAGCTGTGTCAACAAACAATGGTATAGAGATAATAAACATCAACTCTACAAAAACAAAAAGATGTATTAAGACTAGTAAACCATGTGATGGAATAACACATCACAATGGAGTATTATTATGGTGTGAACACCAGAGAGGTATACAAATGATGAAGCTCTCTGATGATAGAGTTACCACTTTAGTTAAACAAAGTAACTTGCCGTACAACTCCTATATAACAACATGTGGAGATAACATATATCAAACAAACCGTGACCCTAGTACCGTCACATGCTACACGATAAAAGGGGAAAAGTTGTGGGAATTTACAGACGCATCACAGTGATTGGGATTAAAAAAAATTCAATGGGACTATGTCCGTACAGTCTTGACAGAACGGTTCGGCTGTATGACTTCATCAGAAAACGAATGCGCGCATATGACGCGGAGTTTTTATGTGGAAATGCGCCATTTCGTCGGGTAATGCGACTATGGCGCGGGGCGCGTGGTAATCCCAATCACTGGCATCAGTGCTGAAAGATCCATGGGGTATAACAGTGGATAATAATTTCAATCTTTACGTGACGTCATACGACTCTAACAAAGTCGTAGTACTAGAACCAGATGGTATGCAAGGGAGACAACTTCTTAGTAGTGATGATGGATTGAACGGGCCGATTGGAATATATTTTGACAAAGCTAAAAACAGTTTGTTGGTGACAAATCGTAATGGATCGGTTTCCCTGTATCATATGTGTTAAATATCATTCTAGTGTTAGAGGTGAAATACATTTTTATATACTAGCTGTGAGTAAATATTTCAATATCTTATAAAAATGTCATTATTGCCAAAATAATTCTTTCAACAACTATTTGAAAGAAAGAACATTTAAATTGATATTGTTGATAAAAAGTAAGAAAGTGTAAGATATTATCAATAAAATGAAATAAACAAAGTAATTGACATCTCTTCTTACTTAGCAAAATATAAACAAGGTATGATATACAATTAAATAAAATTAAAAACAAGAATAGTGCAATTATTTTAATGGTACATTTTAATATTTATTGCTTTATGCAAAGAATACAAGTTGATAAACGTATAAACAGATATTTACACTGACCTGACGAAAACTATACAATTATACAATTATACTTATGGTTAGATACACATCATATCATACGACAAACTTTTAATCCAAAACAAACTGTACTAAGATTGGAAATTTCATAAAAAGGAAAATTCACCGTCATAATGTTTGGAAGTTGGGTGAACTTTAGAATACATCATTATATTTAGTAGGAATTGTACAAAGAAGAGTTTGAAGATCCCAAAGGGGTAATCCGAGTCCGTAAATGGAATGACAGACAACACAACGGTCTAAAGTAAAAAGAACAAAAGGACAGACAACGATCTACACACTTAAAACTAAAGATCGAGTAGCACAACCCCTCCCCCAAACAAAAACAAAAAACAAAAAACCGGGTATGAACTCAGGTGCTTCGGAACGGTAAAAAGTGCATTATCCACTGGTGACATCCGTTATGTTACTCTAATTACAAACCGGTGATACGTCATGAATGAGGAAAAGACCAGAAAGTGCTTACGACAAGTGAAACATATCCGTGGGCATTTATGACACATATGTTCCATAACGGTTTACCAAGTCAGATTGGCGACCGTAAAACATTCAAAGTAATGACTTCAACTAATAGAAACCCTTGGTGCAGTAGCTTCCCTGTTAGTTGCTACCATCAATCAAGGAAATCCTGATAGGAACCAAACGCTCTGGAATATCGGATCAACTGAGAGATATATACTCCATACGACGGCGCTGGTGGAATGTTGATATATATTAATGTAAAGTACACAATGAGAAAATTGGAATTTTCTTTTTGTCGTAAAGTTTCGAGTTGTAGGTCAAGGTATGAAGCAGACATATCTGTATCTGTGGTATCCTTTTTTTTCAAAATCAATGGGATAGATGCGATCACCATAATCGGCAAATCTAGAAATAGAAATATGTTGTGGAACTTGAAATTTAAGGATCGGGCTATACTGACAACCTTTCACATAATGTTGTATCGAGTACACCTCGCATGAGCGGGATTCGAACTCACAACGCTAGTGGTGATAGGCACTGATTGCATAGGTAGTTGTAAATCAAACTACCATACGATCACGACCACTATGACCGCTCAGATCAAACACATGTGATTGTGCTTACTTGTATATTTTGGTTTATGAATTAAACAGTGACAATTTCAGAAAAGTTTACTTTTGAAATTTATTATTACCGGTCGGTAGGACTGAAATATAATTTAATTTTCGAGAAATGGACGTGTATAACATTTAATAAGTTATTAGACGCCCAGTAAATTCCTCAACTAGAGTTCAATTTCACTATATAAGAGTGGAGGAATCAAACAGACCCTTAGGTAATCACGAGATCGTGCATCTTTTAAAATTCCACAGGAGAGTCCTGACATGAGACAGTTGGAGCAATAATTTAGATGTGAATGGTTGTGTGAGTAGTTAAGTATAAATGTTGGAGATCAGAATTAATTATCAAGATAGGACATGGGTATTATTATAATAGCCCGGTGCCTCCTATTAGCCATTGTATTGCAAAATTCGGGTAAATATTTATTTACTTTATTTTTGAGTAGTTATGGTCCGTGTTTTATCCAAATGTGAAATTCGCGGTCTAGAACGTCCATTTGGCAGTATTATTATGGAATATTGTGAATATTGTAAGTACATTTAGGATTCTACGTTTGTATTTCATGAATTTTTGATAATGTGTACTTGTGCATTGTAGAATTGTTGGACTGGACGTGCCGTTAGTGAATTTTTTACTAATAATCCACAGTATCTCAATAAGGTCGAAACATGCGAATTGTTGTTAACATGAGATTATATGAATCTTGACAAGAACAAGTTAAAATAAGGAAAAAGAGGTGAAATAATAAAAAAATTAAGACATTTTATTGAAAATAAATTTGTAAACAGAAAGTTAGAAAAAAGGGGGGTAGTCTGTGCCACGAGCGCCTGTGACCGCCACGATATAGCTGAAATATTATTGAAAGTGACGTCAAGCACCGTCAAACAAAATACTAGTATAAATCCTATATGTAATGTATTTTACTTATACAATCTAATTTATTTTCACCCTCTAGTAACAATTCGCATGTTTCGACCTTATTGAGATACTAATAATCCACAGTATCTTAATAAGGTCGAAACATGCGAATTGTTCTTAACATGAGATTATATGAATCTTGACAAGAACAAGTTAAAATAAGGAAAAAGAGATGAAATAACAAAGAAATAAAGAAATTTTATTGAAAATAAATTTGTAAACAGAAAGTTAGAAAAAAGGGGGTTGTCACATGGGGGTTGTCCGTGCGACGAGCGCCTGTGACCGCCACGATATAGCTGAAATATTATTAATATAAAAGTTTATTTGAAATGACGTCAAACACCATCAAGCAAAATATAAATCCTATATATAATGTATTTTACAATCTAATTTATTTTCACCCTCTAATATATGAAGATTTACATATATAGAATAAACAAACTTACCAACGTTGTCAACTTGTGGTTTTCAGTTTTTAACTGATTTGTCTTCAAAATACAGTTTTTCAGAATTTAATTTAATATATTTATATTTCTAGATCTGCTAATCGGCCATTAAAACATTGAAACACATACTTGGACCATAAGAATGTATAATTCCATTATAATATACACATGTAAAATCGATCTCTATAAGGAGTTCCCAATAAAGTATTAACAAATGCAACTTTTTAAAGGCAAAAGATAATGGCGAACTACTAGGGTTTTATTAACATCACAAAATTATTAAGTGATTTTAGAAATAAGGCGAGGTTCTATACATGGATTCGTTTTTAGTTTAAATACTATTTTATTTGTAACTTACGGATAGAAATTTTTTATGGTCCATGATCTGATTTAAGAAATAATTAACTGTGTGAATTTTTATTGAAGTTTTATGGGAAAAAGCAAAAAAAAAAAACAACAATTTCGTCTATCATTAAAGGTAAAAATGACATATGTATACAATATCATAACAAGCACACAACGTCATTTCAGCATTGATTGATTGATTGGTGTTTAACGTCCAGCGAGCAATTTTCCAGCTATATTCAGGACGAGAGCATTTAAAAATATAAACGCCACGGGACTCGAAACAAGGAAAGGTGATTGGTAGGGACGGATTATTTAGCCAGTGCAACAGGTCTACTATGGACCACTGGGTTCTTTAACGTGCGAAGAGTGTGATAATCTTTCAACACGGGACCTCGGTTTTATTTACGTCTCATCCGAAGGACGGGTTGGTTGTGGATTTATACATCCCGCACAACCGACGGACGCCCCTTCAAGTCGAAGAAGCTCTCGGTCCCATTTTTATACTCCGGGGTTCCCGCTCAGCGTTGAAAAACGTTAAAAACAAAAGTAAAAGCAAAAATTGTTTGAACGTTGAAATGACGTCGTGTGACTACTGGAAAGAATTCACTTGTAATTTCTTTCTTTATTCCTTTAGAACACCATATGACATCATTCTCTATCCAGAGTTGTCGTTCCTGCTACGCTACACAACATCTCTGTCAACGCCCATTTTACAAAATTTTTGTAAAATTTAGAAACAGTAAAAAAAAAATCTATTTGAAATTGTTTTAATTATTGTAAATATCAATAAAGATGAAAATAAATCACTCATTTCAAATCAATTCTCTCTTAAAAATTATTTCGTCCCCACTTCTTGGACCACAAATCATTTTTAAGAGAGAATTGATTTGAAATGAGTGATTTATTTTCATCTTTATTGATTTTTTTTACTGTTTATAAATTTTACAAAAATCTTTTAAAATGAGCGTTGACAGAGATGGTCATTTTCTATCCAGAGTTGTCGTTCCTGCTACGCTACACAACATCTCTGCAACGCCCATTTTACAAGATTTTTGTAAAATTTAGAAACAGTAAAAAAACTCTGCTTAAAATTGCTTTAATTATTGTAAATATCAATAAATCATTCATTTCAAATCAATTCTCTCTTAAAAATGATCCCCCCACACTTCTTGGAGAACTATTTGGCGGAGGTAAAAATTGAAAAGAGGGAGGAGAAGATTAAAATATCGACCAATCAGAAGCAAGAATTGCCTGTGGCGGTAATGTTTGTTTACGGATCGGAACTAAATGAGCAATCTTTATAGAGGACCTTACAAGGATGCTTCATACCAAGTTTCGGTTCATTTGGCCAAGCGGTATCAGAGGAGAACATTTTCTAGAAACCAACCAATCAGAAACAAGAATGGCCTGTGGCGGCCATGTTTGTTAACGGATCGGGACGAAATGAGTAATCTTTATAGAAAACCTTCCATAGATGCTTTCTACCAAGTTTCGGTTCATTTGGCCAAGAGGCTTAAGAGGAGAAGATTTTTAAAAATCGGCCAATCAGAAAGAAGAATGGCATGTGGCAGCCATGTTTGTTAATGGATCGGGACAAAATGAGCAGCCTATATAGAGGACCTTCCATAGATGCTGCCTACCAAGTTTCAGTTCATTTGGCTGAGGGGTTTCAGAGAAGATTAAAATGTGAAAAGTTAATGGACAACAGACGCCCAGTGATGGCAAAAGCTCACTTCTCCTTTGGCAAGGTGAACTAAAAAAAGACAAAACAACAAATCAACGACCACACAAAAGGCTAAAGAGTTCACCCCCATTTATTGGAGGGGTTCGTGCTCATGAATCTTTAGTTTTATCTGTATGTTTTATAGATCGTTGTATGTCTTTTAGTCCTTTTTCTTTTGGCCATTGTGTTGTCTCTCCTTGATTTAGGGATTCTGATTACCCCTTTGATATCTTCAAACCCTTCAACATGAACCCTATCAAAACAGGAATTTAACTCAAGTTCTTCACAGGAATAAGTAGCTCCTGCTCCACTAGCAGCACCCATCCTGCTACTCATTTTAAAAGATCTAGTGACATGTCATAATCCAGGAAAGAAGGGTTTGTTGGTTGGTTTATGGTGTTTAACGCTACTTTCAGTTGTATCATGGCAGTCTATTTTATTGGTAGAGTAAACCAGAGTACCAGGCAAAAACCACCGATCTGTCACAAGTCGCTGACAAACTATATTACATAATGTTGCATCGAGTATACCTCGAGCTTGCAACTTTAGTGGCGATAGGCACTGATTACATAGGAAAGAAGGGTAGTCTTGTGACTACAACAAGCAAACAATCCTGCCTAAAAGGAATTGGCCGGCCACGGGGGGAAATTTTGCATTAAAATGAGTTAATGCAAGAGAAATCTGGCCGGATAGAGGAGGTGGCCTTTCGTGGGAAGGGCCGCATGATGGAGAGACTACTGTATACACAAAACATTTATTGGATTAAAATTTTAATAATAAATTTAACAACATAATTTAAAACATGATTTCACTGAATTACACAACAGTAAAGTAATAAATAAACAGTAACATAAAATATACAAACATTTTACATTATATTGTCACATGACGTTATACAAATCACATGACATTACATTTATTTTGTTAAAAGGATTAGAAGGAACAGACAAAACATTCATTCTCCCATTATTATGGCGTTTTAACCCTGCTGAACCAGTGGTGGAAAAATCTGTAATCCTCTAGAGGATTAAAATGTCTCGTGCCTTTCCCCGCATTAATTTTAAATTTTAAATTAAAGTTCGTGTTAAATAATGAGAGAAACAAATTCTCCTTCAGTTGCCCATGTGGGTTACGATATTACTCCACTCTCGAAAGCTAAATTTAAAATTTTAACCACTCGCCAGATGGATTGTGGTTAAAATTTTTAATTTAACTCTCTTGAGTGGAGAAATATCGTAACCCATGGGCAACTGAAGGATAATCTATATATAATACGTCTCTGGAAGCAAGCAGAAAAACACAAAGTTTATTGAGAATTTCTTGGACATTTTGACCAGAGTACAAGATACATTTTTACCTGGATGATGCGTTCATATTTTGTTTATCCTGCAATGATCTCCTTTTAAGTATTAAATAATAAAAGGGGTCAAATAATCTTAACCTTTAGTATCATATAGGATAAGGGTTAGGGTTATGGTGTTTAACGCCACTTTCAACAATACTTCAGTTATATCATGGCGGTCAGCTTTATTGGTGGAGGAAATCAGAGTACCAGGGGAAAACCAACGACCTGTCGCAGTCACCAACAAACTATATCCCATAATGTTGTATTGAGTACCATAAAGGCTGGGAAGGCCATGAGCGGGATACGAACTCACAACTTTAGTGGTTATAGGTACTGATTGCATAGGTAGTTGTAAATGCAACTACCATACAATCAGCTCCTGGGATTATGAGTAATTATGGTAGTCAGTTGTATAGGGGCAGGAAACACAAGTACCAAGAGAAATCCACAGATTTGTTGCAAGTAAATGACAAGTTTGATGGGATTATGGTTATGCTTGGAGCTTTCGACTGAGCAACCAGTCTGCGTCAGCATGTTTACTGGAATCATATATATATATGAATTTATAAAGAATATGAAAACAATGAGAAAATGCAATGATAAAATTTGTGTACATATATACTCAACTAATATTAAGTATAAAGTTCAAGATTATGATTTTAAAGTCACGATAGCTGATGGTCACGTGACAATTTTTCAAATCAGGTTACAGACGCTGAAGAAGCTTGTCGGTCAAGCGAAATATCCGTCAATTTGATTATAATTATAGTCTTTTTGTAGACTTATAGTTATTTTTTGTTATATTTTAACATCTTTTTTTATGTTGTTGTGCTACATTTTAGACGCTTTTCTATTATCTTTGTTTGTTTGCACAGAATCGTTAACACTTGTTTCCGATCCGACATCCTGTAGGTTCTATACGTTGGCTACTTTTTCAGACGTTTATATATATATATATATATAGATTCTCCTTCAGTTGCCTGTGGGTTACGATATTTCTCCACTCAGGAGAGTTAAATTTAAAATTTTGACCAGAAGCCATCAGGCGAGTGGTTAAAATTTTTAATTTAACTCTCGTGAGTTGTGAAATATCGTAACCTACATTGGCAACTGAAGGAGAATTTGTTTCTCCCATTATTTAACACAAACTTTATTTCAAAATTTGAAATTAATGCGTTTGAACTTAATGCGGGGAAAGGCACGAGACATTTTAATCCTCTAGAGGATTACAGATTTTTCCACCGCTGGTTCAGCGAGGTTAAAACGGCGTAATAATGGGAGAAAAGTCGATAGACTACTGTGGCATGAAACACAATACAATACATATATATTGGAAGTAGTCAATACTGATTTAAAACCAGAGGCTCTCAAGAGCCTGTATCGTTCACCTGGTTATAAAAAGAACCAATTGGTCCTATGTAAAAACTATGTAATGCAGTGGTAGTCATCTTGGAATTTCAATCAACATAAAAAACTCAAAGTTTTTAAAGGACCTTCCAATAATTGATGCACAGTTTAGGTACCAGTTCAATCAGTGCAATAGCTTCAGAGAAGAACATATTTCTGTATTTTCCCCATATGGTCCCATTTTAATACTATGACCTGTGGGGCAGCCATCTTGAATTTCGGATTGGCATAAAAACCCAAACTTTTTAGAGGACCTTCAAATGATCCTTCCTGGGCAGTTTGGTTTCAATTTTCCATGTGGTTTAAGAGAAAAAGCGTTTTGAAACATTTTTT
>MJUT01010573.1:38213-63293 GCA_002080005.1 Gigantidas platifrons | reverse complement strand
AGGTGGAGTTGACTGTAACAGGTTAGAACAATCATACACTGAAGTTGAATTTAACAAACGTAACAAACTTAACCAACCAGTGTGTTGTACAAAAAATCTTTTGATCATCAGTGCTCTGTATTTCCCCCATTTCATTTTGTGTTGTGAATTCCTGGTTTGTACACTCGGTATACAAATTAATTTATTTGAAATTTACAACTTTTTTGTTTGACCTGGTGAAAAAACTTGTTTTTTTTTTTTAAGATTTGAACACTGGCAGAGACCCTCAGAATGCAGGATTTAGGGTCTGATTTTTCAATTTTTTCTTGGGGTGGTAACCCCTCCTTAGATTAGGATCACTTTGTGATCTCCATTTTGTCTGTCTGATAACACAAAATTACTTAGGACAAATTGTCTGATAGAAATTGTCTTATATTAGACAGTTGTCCTGTGCTTGTAAAATTGTAGCAGAAACTCTGCTGTGCATTGCAGAAGGGGTGGCCTCATAAAAGGGGGACAACTGTAACTAATATTGTTGATGACTTTAAACGCCTACAAATTTTACCAATATAATCAAAAGCTCTAGAGTTCCTCAAAATTGTTGTTTAATGCCAAATGAGCAGTTTTTTCTAGTTGGTGAGAACAATTTACTTTTGATGATGTGATGATGTCTGCTTTTTATCAGACCAACATGCTTAGCTAGATTTTATAGTGTTAATTCACTAAAACATCTGTCCAAGGGTGGACCAGTCTTTAAACTTGCTCCTTAATGCTGCATAAATGGAGAAGCAACATTTACCAAATTAATAGCCTTATTCTGACCATCAATGACATCCACCATCTACTGGCAAGCACCTAAGTATTACATCGCTCAGGCAGTTCAATATATAGTAGAAGAAAGGAAAACCAATGGCAAATGGCAACAAATAAACATATTATTTTGAACAACAAATATGTTGTGTCTTTATAGTGGATATGATTCAATATTTATTTAACAACTAATTACCTTGGTGGATCTGTATCAAAGAACAATGTGTCTGAAAAAAAAAAAAAATTATAAGAAAACAGGGATCAAAGTATATTCTTAATCCAAGGAGCCAAATGATCCTACTAACAACATTTTTAGGAATCAATTTCTGGTTAAGTCTAGCAAATCAGTACATTATTTTTCAAAACAAGATTTTATTTGAGAACAATCAAATTAATTTTATGTTACTCATTCATTCATCATATTGAGCTATTATAATACAAAATAAAAATTTTGAAGACCATTCAAGTAGCATTTCTGCCAAGTTTCTGAGAAAAAAGTTGAAATGTGAAAAAAAAATTACAGAAGAGGAAGAACGTAAAATGATACAAACATCTCATTGGATAAATATTTTCAAGAAATTCTTTAAACTTTGGTATTTTCATGAAATAACAAGACAAAACAAATTTTGCTGAAAAATTCCAACATTCAAAATATTAAATACACAAAAAAAAGGTTTTTTTTTCTTCACAAAATTTGGTCGTAAAGCATTGATTAAGTCATAATTACCTCGTAACAAATGAATAATAGCTACAATCCTATGTTCCTGTGTCACTGTTTCTATTTTATGGTCTATATACAACTCAAGATAATTTTCCAGTGTATTCTTAAACAACATTCTGGCAGTGTATAAAAGATGGTGGAACCAGTCAGGTATATTATATACATGTCTAGCTAGAAAACAAGAACAGGGAATCAGTCAATAGGTGATGGAACCAGTCAGATATATTACATACATGTTTAGCTAAAAAACAAAAACAGGGAATCAGTCAAGTCTAATGCATTAATAGACTGGAAAGTAGTCAGCTACAGGAATATTCACTTTTCCAGCGTGACATCACATTATGTAATTGACCAATCAATGATTTGCATTTGTGATATGAAGAAAAATGTTAGGTGAAGCCAAGCATAATCCTCTGGATTCTACATAGATTTCAATGCTAATTATTTATTTGATATCTAATCTAATAGCCTATGGTTTTTTGTGACTTTGAGTCCCGATCATGGTGAGGTGTACCTTATACAACATTAATGTGATAAAGTTTGTCATTAATTTACGGCAGGTCAGTGATTTTCTCCGGGTACCCCGGTTTCCTTCACCAATAAAACTGTCCGCCATGATATATCTGAAATACTGTTGAAAGTGGTGTTAAACATCATAACTCCAATCTAATAACTATGAACATACATTAACCCTGCTAATGTTCTGTCCGTATTTATGTTCTTATTCATTTATGAGATCGTGTTTGTTTTATTTAAGTGGAATTGAATCTGCACAGATTTTTTATTTTTTGTTTACATCTTTGTTGTCATTGGATATCCAATTATCTGAGGGGGAGGGGATCCCATTAACCGATTTAAACCCGCCACATTTTTATGCCTGTCCCAAACCAGGACCTGGACTTCGAACGCTATATGTCGTGGTCTTAATGGTGTTGTTTATATTGTTAATATTCGTGGAATTGTTGACCATCACTGTTTAAAATGTCTTTTCATAATAGGTTCCGGTTACTCCGATTTCCTCCACCAATAAAACTGACCGCCACGATATTACTGCAGTATTGTTGAAAGTGGCATTAAACATCATAACCCTTACCCCCTTCATAATAGGTAAAATTAAGCAATGTTTACAGCATCAAATATTAGAATTACCAATATATATTAATGTATCAAACACTCCATCTACATCATTACTGTCTTCATCATCATACATCTCTTCTCCTCCACTAGAGGTCTCTGACTTAACACTTCCTTCTAGGCTCCAGATAGAAGTTAAGCTATCAGTAGAATATCCAGCATTATTTTCGTATAAATTGTTACATAATACTTCACTTGATGTTGATCTTAAAGAGGCATCCGATCCCCGTCTTTCTGGTTTACTGGAGAGAAAAAATGTGTACTTTTAGTCTAGATGTTTTTATATTGTTTAATATCTACACATCATATAGGCTTGGAATCATATCATAACAATAACTTTTTTTGATTATTTAAGGAATATTTAACAATTTTTGAACATGTCATACGATATAACCTGCTTTGGAGCAGTTTACGCTTAATAAACCGCGAAGAGGTTTGTGAAAAGCGTAAACTGTTACAAACCAGGTTATACAAGTATAACATATTCAAAAATTCAAATGTTCCTTATACTTTAATTTTCACAACAAAATTGAATGATTCCTCGATTTTGATTACGATTATTTCATGTGACTATTTGAATTTGTCGTTGGGGAATGAATACGTTGGTGACGTCACAATACCAATCCAGGTTATCAAGTATAACCAAAATTTTCTCCAGGCAGATCAGCCAATCAAATTAAATTATTATCTTTTATTGTTTGTGAGTTAATACTCATTTGTTGGAGTTGTTCTTGATTGTAAAGGATACAGAGGATTCCTGTTTTAGAACCATTTACTTTAAAAATCATTTATTGCGGAAAGGGGCTGTCGTTGTAGTGATCGTATGGTAGTTGGATTTACAACTACCTGTGCAATCAGTGCCTATCACCACTAAAAGTGTGAGTTTGAATCCTGCTGATGGTGAGGTATATTCGATACAACATTATGTGATACAGTTTGTCCATGTCTTGAGTAAGGTCAGTGGTTATCTCTAATTTTCTCCACCAATAAAACTGACCGTCACGATATAACTGAAATATTGTTGACAGTGGCGTTAAACACCATCATAGACCTAACCTAACCTATTGTGGAAAAAATACAATATATCACCTTTCATAGAAAATGAGAACGAAGGTGTGGTGTTCTAGTATACATATGTGAGGCATCTATTACAAAAACTTGTGCATTATTAACTCAATGTTTAAAAGGATGCTTATCTATATTTTTTCAATAATATCATTTTTTGAAGAGTTGGGTCACCAAGTAAAATTGTATTGGCGACCAGCAAATACCAAATTGATGTCTCCTACTCTTCAAAAATAATACAGTAATTTCTTATCTATATCTGTTGAAATATAAAATATTTACCCTGGCTTTGTTTTTTCTGCTATTGTAGACTGTACAAATGACTGGAGAAATGTCTCTAAATGTTGTCCTTTCTGAATTTTACACAAAAATTAAAAATAAAAATTAGTGTTATTCAGCAGTATTACTGGAATGTTAGAATTTTGTGACAGAAGTCATTCATGGCCGTCATAGCAGTGATTTTTTTTACATTTAATCTAACTATAAAACAAACAGTGTCTAGTATGACTAATGGAGTTTTAGTTTGATTCCTGCTCATGGCGAGATTTACTAGACAAAGATTTATGTGATAGAGTTTATCAGTGGTTTTCTCAGGGTACTCATGCTTCCTCCAACAAGAAAACTGGCCTACTCATTTTATAATTGAAAAATGGAAAAATGTGTCAACAGGATGCGAACGTCCCCGTTTCCAGCTAAAGTAAAACAGGAGCATAACTCCAGAACGAAGAAAGTGGTAAAGGTAGACACCACCTTTGACCTTCCTTTTATGATCCCTATATTACCTTGTGTATAAATTTAAAATGACTTGCATTAAGGAGAACTTAAGTTACTGAGTGGAAACCTAATTAAGAAATAAATCATGGAAGCCAAAAATGTGTTAATAGTTTTAACATGAATTGGCAGGTATTTTATCCCGAGCCAGAAGCGAGGGATAAAATTTACTAATATCCGCCAATCCATGTTAAAACCCAAAACACATCTGGCTTCCATGATTTATTTCGATTCTGATATGTCTAAGAGTACAAATACGGTAGTATACTTTGATTGGAAGACGGTAATTTATATTTACGCTTGCGGAAAATGTCGCACACAAGTTATGTAACTCGAATAATACTGCACCCTCTATCGGAATTATTCGGGTTACAATTTATGCTGCCAATGGAAAAGTCGGTCACATTCACTGGCGCATGTGCTAATGAGATTATACCGAATGGATAATTCGCTCGTTTTTTAACAAAGCAAAAGAAGGAGGTCATGTTAGAATGTGGTATATACGTACAGACAGACATACAAACATGGGTAAATCTTAATGCCCCAAATGCCTAACTTGAGGCTGGAGCATAAAAAGCAAGGAAATATTTCCAGCACATAAATACTTTCAACAACATACAAACTAAAAAAACAAAGGAAAACGTGTGGGTTAGGGTTATGGTGTTTAACACCACTTTCAACAATATTTCAGCTATATCGTGGCAGTCGGAATACTCAGAGAAAACCACTGACCTGCCTCAAGTCATTGACAAACTTCCTCATATAATGTTGCATCGAGTACACTTCGCCATGTGGAAATGATCACACAATGAAATACAATAATAATACTAACCTCCTTCACAATGATCGACTTCATCATTTTCCCTGCAAAATAACCAAATTTTATATATTCTTTAAATAAATCTAAATAAAACAGCTTTTTTCTTTCTTAGCGAGTTAAGCCTAGTAGCCAATTTTTGACAAATAGAACTTAATTCTTTTTTATATTCATTGCCTACAGTGTAATTCCGAATAATTTATTGGTGGAGGCGATTCAAAATGAGTGTGATATGGTTAGAGTCTTGGGTGCTTAAAAATGCCATTTTCAACTATATTTATGCTATATTGTGGCAATAAGTTTTATTAGTGAAGGAAACGGGAGTACCAAGAAAAAAATCCATGGACTTGCCGCAAGTCTCTGTCAAAATTTATCACATAATGCTGTAATGACTAAACATTAATATGGACCGAATCGAACTCACAAACTTCAGTAGTAATAAACAGATTGGATGGGAAGACGTAAATCCAACTACCATGCGATAGCATCGTGTCTGACTCCAGCATAATAGTCAAACACATGTGAAATAACAAGTCACTGTCGTCGCATCAAATTTATTATTTTTCAATTTAGTCACATATTGCAAAACCTGTTTATGATGCAAATGACAATATACAGTCAAAACTGTCCATGCGGTCAGCTCTATTAAGCAGTCGCCTGTATTAAGACGTCACTTTTTTCTTGTCCTGTCATAGAAAATTTCACATGAATTTAGCATCTTTTAAGAGGTCACCTGTCTTGCTATGCTAGGTCACTTTTTCATTTTTCATGGTGATCTCTTAAAACAGGTTTTACTGCATGTATAATTCATTATCGAATATTTTCTAATTGTTAAATTTGAACAAAATTAACAATTGAAATATCGACAAACATTTTATTTCTTACATGTACATTATGTTATATCTATCCTTTCAAATGTTTTTCGAGTTATCAAATATCATTTTAGTAAGAAAGGATATGGATGTAAATCAACAGAAGAGACTATCTAACAGCATACTTAGACACAAAATCAAGTAAATGAACAACACTTTTATTGCTGTTCTGCATTTTACAGTCACAGTAGAGTTTTCTTCAATAAGCATAATTCAACCCTTAAATGAGTAAGAAACAGCCCCTAGCCTACAATTGAGTGGTACTCTTTACTTCTGCCAATAAACACTACATCTGGGCATGTTGTATGTTCGTGTGGGAACTAATACTAGTACTTTCATTTGTGCCTATAAGACTCTGTTTCAAAAAATGAATTATGGGAATAAATAAATGTTACAATCAGATCACAAAATCAATAAGTAGTGAATTTTTGTTTTTGTGTGCAATAAGTCTGGAAGGAAAATATGTTTGCGTCAATTTTTGAAATCCCTTTCTACCCCACCATAGATTGTGAGTAGAGGAAAAGCTTTTTTTGTGCAATGTGCACGACCTTTTTGGTTAATGTATTCCTAGTTGATGTCCATTTTCAACTCGTTTCATCCTCTCAACCAAATTTATTTGGTACATTGAGTAAATTTATTTTTCTTTCATTGTAAAAATTCAATTTAATTTTTTTTTGTTCCATGCACATAATACCCCTCCCCCTTTCTTACCATCCCTGTCTAAGACAGAACTGAATACATAACAATACCTAGTTTGATATCTGGTAAGAATTTTGTAGTAAATTCATCCTCTGATGTCAGGAAGTTGAACAGAAGCTGGCTCCTTTTCAAATAAGGCCTAGTTAATAATTTCTACTCACAAAAAAAAAACATATATCAAATTAAATTAAACTGGTCCCAAATGTTTTTTTCAGATGGTACCAGTACATCATCTACTTGTAACTACTGTTCATTTAGTTCTTCTTTTTATTTAGCTTTAAGCATGTTTACTGATCTCAATCTTTCTAGGGATCTTGTGGTCATGATCGTATGGTAGTTGGATTTACAACTACCTGTGCAATCAGTGCCTATTACACAAAAGTTGTGATTTCGAACCCCGTTATGGCAAGGTATACTTATTACAACATTATGTGATAAAGTTTATCAGTGACTTGCGAAATAATTGAAATATTGTTTAAAGTGGTGTAAAACACCATAACCCTAACTTTCTTCTATGCTATGATAAAATACAGGTAAAGTTTACATTAATCACCAATCAATTCTTCCACTTTATTGTAATTTATACAATAATTTAAATTCTGGGTGGTGGATTTCTATGAAAATTAAAATTCAAAGAAAATTTTGACAAGACAGCACTGATCAATGACATCAATGCCTGTGGTTCATCTGATATATATGTGGCATCTACAGGACAGTAGAATAGAATGTGAGCACAGTCAATACTCGCTATCTCGAAGTTCACTAGACTGTTGAAAAAATTTGAGTCATCAGAAATATGACTACAGGAGAGCAAATAATTAAGTACTCTCTTCAGGCAAATTTACAAAATATGTACATGAAAACTGTTGTCCATCATGTCCGAAATTTCTACCATAATTTTGTATGTATTGTGTACATATATTTTAATTTGTTAATTTATTATACATACTTTTCTTTAATGAGGTATTATGATATAATTTTTACCAAATTTAGATTCAATAATTATTAGGAAACTTTGGAGAAGTTACACATACTAGTACATAATACGACAATACACAATCATGTATTTAAAATGCACCAAGTTTAAAACAGGACTTCAGAAAAATTTTGACTTGACCGAAATTTTGAGCTAACAGATTTTTACATATCAAGATTAAATTGTACTTTTAAACTCAAATTTATTGGTCCCAAATGATTTTTCAGATGGTACCAGTCCATAACTTACCTGTAAATACTGTTCAAATTGTTCCCTCTTGTTATCTATAAACTCATGTTTACTGGTCCCAAATGATTTCTTGGCTGGCAACTGACAATCCTGCATTAATTCACATAAAAAACAAACGATGCAAATTAAATCAACAACAGTAAACAAAGAAATAATAAATAACTCAAACATTTCATTAATGAGATTCACCAAAGTATAACCTGTTTATGTTGCACTGGTTCTATTTGAGCAGTCAAATTGCATTGACTGGATAATGTTTTGATATATAAGGTTACTGACCAAGATATAGCTTTTTCTGGTACCTGATTCATGTTGAGCAACGGTAAGAAATGGTAACAGTATAAGCACAGACTTCACAGAGGATTTCATCAAAATAGATGAGAATGACGCATGCTTCTGCTCTTTTTAGACAATTTGTCAGTTGTTTGGGGACTTTGACATTTCAGGACTAACACAATATATGTACATTGTCGGTAAATATAAAATTCATTTTCACTCACTGCAAAACAGGACAGAAAATCTCGCCAATAGCCCACTTCTCTGCCTGTTTCTAAAGCTCGTACAAATAAATTATATATTTTCCGACAATCTATGTATATTATTTATATACATACATATATATATATAACACAAGTCTAAACAGTAATCATCATCATGTTGGGGTTTGATCGATAAAGGGATAGGACTAGGGCAATATTGTTTAATGCCACTTTCAACAATATTTCAGTTATATCCTGGTGGTCAGTTTTATTGGTGGAGGAAAACGAGTTACCCGGAGAAAACCACGGACCTGTCGTAAGTTACTGACAAACTTTATCCCATAGTTGATCGAAAAACGATATCCCAAATGAAAAAATATGGACATTGTACTTAAAAACGTCTTAAAAGTCAATGTACAACACAACAAAAGTAAATTTGAAATCTAATGATTTTTTTTATTGAAATCCTTTTAATCATACATAAAGAATTAAATTAATAGAATATTTCTTTTAATCTTGAAAGCCTCATCTGATTGGTCAAATGGTTGACATGTGATTTCCGAATTGAAACCTAAATAAAACAAAATTTTAATATATAAAACAGACCACATGTTTTATAATGATTTTTTTTTATTATGTACATATCTACTCACCATGAAACTCGAGTAGTTTACTCTCCAATGCATAAAACTCGTTATAACGTCTGAAATGAGTAAACAGACATATTCAAAACACACAAGTTGACTGACCATGGCAATTGAGTAAGTGAGTGAGCAATTGCTTAATGCCTAATGAGCAATTTTTCAGCCATATCATGGCAGGAACAAACTATATTCAATGAAATGAAGCTTTGTACTAAACCAACATGTTTAATTGGATCTTTATAGTGCTAGCTCACAGAAACAATAGTCTGCGGCACTCAGACACATTACCCTTGATTCCAAGCCAACCAGACTTTGCTCTTAATCCTTAAATCTGCATGCCTAGTAGACAAACAGCAAATACCAATTAAATAGTCTTTGGTGTACTCGATACAGCATTATGTAATAAAGTTTGTCGGTGACTTGTGACAGATCATGGTGAGGTGTACTCGATACAGCATTATGTAATAAAGTTTGTCGGTGACTTGCAGCAGGTCGGTGGTTTTCTCCACATACTCCCTCCATCAATAAAACTGACCACCAAGATATAATTAAACCTTATTTCTTGTCTCTCTTCAGGGTGAATTTGTTGTCTTGACTGTCTGACAGTTTTGTTTTTAATGAACTCTTTGGTATTCAATAATTCTCTTACCTTGCTACTACCCAGTTAGCTCTTCCAAATTTGTCTGCAAAAAAAAAAAAAAAAAAATTATAAAAATATATCTAAGGAATTTATTTCATACAGTAAGAAATATATGATTAATGATTTTGATTTTTTGTGTTTAATGCCACTTTCAGCAATATTTCAGCTATATCAGGCAACCAGTTTTAGTGGTGGAAGAAGCTGGAGTACCCGGAGAGAACCACTGACCATGGGCAAGCAACTGGGAAACTTTATCACTTGTGGCTGCGGGTTGAGTGCACCATTTTTTTGTAATTTACAAAGCCGGGCTCGAAACCACACCGTATTGGTGATAGGCTTGTATGAGTTGTTAGGTAATCCAATTACCTAACTCAATGAGCCACCCGGGCCCTCAGCTTATAAAGGTCAATCCAGATTTGCAGGTCCGGTCCGGAATGATTCGCATATTACTGTTACTGGAAGGTAAATTATTTTTCATAAGGATGTAAATGAAACCGATTCTCCAATTTTACACCTTGATACAAATCAAAGTCAAGGAACATCGCTTTTATTACTGTTCATCATTTCACAGTCACAGTGGGTTCTTTAATAACAAGCATAATGCATACCCTAAAACAATTGTGAAACGGCCCTTAGCCTGCAGCTGAGCAGTACTCTTTACTTCTGTCCACAATTGCTACAGCTGGCCACATGGGCATCCTTGTCATATTGATATTCTCTGATGCATAGAATTTTATTTCCAATATGCAGAGGTATCAACAAGAAATAAAATGGTGGAGAAATTATCCATATAAAAATTAGGCAATTTCTGTAACGTTGGTGAAATATTGATATGTAAATTACACTTAATTGTTAAATTCTGTGTAAATATTTACCGATTATGGTAGTGTACAGTACACATGTATTGTACCAAAATAATTACACATCCTTATTGCGTAGAGGGAGAATAAATACAGAAATTTCTCAGTAAAATAAATCTGATAATTCACATGTGAAGTAACAAATGTTGTTGCATTAAATTTCTTATTTTTCAATGTCGTCACAATTGCAAAAACCTTTTTATGTTGCAAATGACAATATACAGTCAAAACTGGCCATGCAGTCATCTCTATTAAAGCAGTCGCCTGTAATAAGACGTCACCTTTTTCTTGTCCTGTCATAGGAAATTTCATATGAATATAACCTCTTTTAAGAGGTCACCTGTTTTATAAGGCCACTTTTCTTTCTCACAAATGTGACCTCTTAATACAGGTTTGACTGAAGATTATTTGTTATTAACATTTCTCAAGACACAAACAAAAAGATTTAATGATTGATTGATTGATTTTTAGTGTTTAACACCTTTTAAAGCTATATTATGGCGACCAATTTTAGTGGTGGAAGAAGCCAGAGTACCCGGAGAGAAGCACGAACCATGGGCAAGCAACTGGTAAACTTTATCACTTGCGGATGCGAGTCGAGTGCACCTTTTTGTGTAATTTACTAAGCCGGAAGCGAACCCACGCCGTATTAGTGATAGGCTTGTATGATTTTTTAGGTAATCCAACTACGTAACTCATTGAACCACCCGTACCCTTAAACAACATGAAATGCTACAAATTAAACATTATAACTATAATCTTGATTTTCAGTTGTCAAAGAAATTTTACTTGCAATGGAAAAACACAAGTGCACTCACAAGTTGTTGTATTATTCTGCCACCTTTGTAGGGAAAATCTAGACCAAATTACCTTTAGAAACGTCATCTACCCTTCTAATATCTATAATGAAGACCAAATACTGTTTCTTTGGATTGTCAGGGTCTGGTCTGGCCACTATCCTTGGAATGGAAACCCTCCAGGTACTGAGGTCCGGAGGATGGAATTCTTGGAATGTTCCATCAATGGCCATACTCTCTGGAATTTCATCATCTAATGAACTACATGACTGAAAAACATGAAGAATGATGTCATAATGATGTCTCAATGATGTGATAATGATGTCACAATTATGTCATAATGATGTCACAATGAATTTCACACACAACGAGAAACATACTGCTATAGTAACAGTGTCAGCTTCATCAAAGTTGTCACCTTCTGGTAAATATTTCATGTCTCCTGCAAAGAAATATAAACTTTATATAGCTAAACATGTCTATGAGCATGTGACAATTACATATAGGTTGATTTATAATAGATTCTATACTCAAGAGTTATGGAATATAGCCTAGGATGTGGATGCAGTTACAGTTCCCATATCAAGAGCTCATTCAGACTTGCAAATAATTAGCAATAGACAATTAAAGAAGGAGTGCTCGGCTGTCAGACATAATTTTTGACAAGCTTAAGGTGTACGATGGAAGCCAAGTGTTGGTTAATCTCATCTGGCCTATGGCCATGTGAGCTAAAAATGAAAAAAAAAAAATCAGAAAAGATTAATTTAAATTCCATTTTTTGTTTTATCTTAAGTATGTCTTGCACATTGACCAAGCTAGGATGCAAGGAACTCATGTATTGTGTCGTCTGAAAGAAATTGTAGACTCAGGTGTCATGGTAACCCACTGACCCCAAAAAGTAATAGGGTTCTTCCCCATAAGAAGTCACATGACCAAGTTTGGTGAACACAGGATGTAATGAACTCTTTATATTCTAGAAACCAATTATTGATGCCGCCCGTCCACCAATTATTGATGCCACCCATCCACCAATTATTGATGCCACCCGTCCACCAATTATTGAGGCCACCCATCCACCAATTATTGATACCACCCGTTCACCAATTATCGATGCCACCCTCCCACCAGTATCCATCAAACTATTAGTGGAGCATATGTACATTTTGCAAATTTAAAATATTTTACGCATCCTACCATTGTACAGTATATGCATAATAACAATGTTTTTGATTTTCTAGAAAAGAAATACAACTTATTTTGGTTCAAATACCTACCACTTTTAAAAACTCCTTTTATCTTGGTCCCAATATTTGACAGTCCTGATTCCTTCTTCCTTGGTCTACAAGTAAAATTATACAATCAAATTATCTTTAGTGACCACCTCTATTAAGCAACAACTTGCATTATATGACCTTAATGTTTATTTCCCTTTGCAGTGCAGTTCATTTTAATTAAACCTGTATGCACAGCGACTACCTGACTTATGTGACCCTTTTTTAATGTTAAAAATTGGAAGGTTGCATAAGACAGGTTTGAGTGGATTTATGATTTTCCTCTGTTGTTTACATCATATAAAAAGTCAGAGGAATGTCTTACAGTGTGTTATTGATGAAATTGTGCCTACTGGTCTTAACTAACAGAGTATATTTAGTCATAAAACTTACTTCATTTCATAGAAGTCAGTCACATTTTGTATTTTAGTTTTATTTTGAAGGTATTTGAAATTTTCAATTATTTCATAGCAACCAGGATTAAGTTGCACAAACCTCAATTAAATTTAAGCATCAATAACAACTTAATTGACACTTAAATTTACTTGAGATGTACATGAAATTAATCTACGCTTAAGGTTTAATTGAGACTTAAATTTAAGTGAGCTTTGTGCAGCCCAGTCCATTTTCCTTGTTTTGCCAAGTTCCTTGGATGGGGAAGTCAGAGTTCTAATGAAACACTACATACATATACGGTTTTTGTGCCTGGTTAACTTTCTCACAACAGATACAAGTCAAGTAAACCACTCAGAAAACCTGGTCTCAACCCTACATATCTTTAGTGACACATTACAGTCAAACATGTACATCAAATGTATTAAGAGGTCACCTTTGGGACAAAGAAAAAGCTGCCTTATATGACAGATGACCTCTCAAAATATGTTAAATTCATATGAAGTGGTGGGGGCTCCAATATCTAGACAACATTCTGTCATAGCCCTTTGTATATTGTCACTCATATAATGAAGCTCAAAGTATAAAAACAAATCAGTGCAGAAAATAAATTATTGCAACAACAACAAACAACAAAAAAACCTTGACCCTGAAATAGGTCAAGGGTCACAATGTAGTCATGTTGGCTAACAACACTCCCATCATTCCCTAATAAAAAATGCAACAAACTTGTATTAAAATGAAAATGGTATGAATTTTGGTGAAAAAATATGTCTTCCTGAGTACAATTATGTATTTTCCATTGAAGATATTTCAAAGGCGATTTGATTTTTTTGGATGTAACTACCAAAATTTCATATCATATATATTATGTCAAAAGTTTAACTCTAAAAGGAAGACATATTGTATTCCATGGATATAAGATTGATTTGATTTTTTGGTGTTTAATGCCACTTTCAACAATATTTCAGCTATATCATGGCGACCAGTTTTAGTGGTGGAGGAAGCCGGAGAGAACCACCGAGAATGGGCAAGCAACTGGTAAACTTTATCATTTGCGGTTGCGAGTCGAGTGCACCCTTTTTTGTAATTTACAAAGCGGGGCACAAAATCACACCGTATTGGTGATAGGCTTGTATGAGTTGTTAGATCCAGCGACCTAACTCATTGAGCCACCCGGGCCCCAATACCTATATACATACATACAACACAACATCAATTATTATAATGTTAACGATTCATGCAGAGTTATATAAAAGCTATTATAATTGGTTAGTATTGTCTAAACCTAAATTATCTAAACCCCAATTAATAGGTTCACAACGAGGAACAGTTATGATGCCAAACAAATTATATTCAGATGAACACCATTATTCCTACCATAACGATTGTGTTATCAACTATTGCTACTTAAAAACATATAAAACAAGGGCCCCAATAAGCATGTAATTTCTCATCTTGTTAGGTATACAGAGAGAAAATTTATTGCTGACAAGTGATACAAATTACCATTTGTCAAAGTTTCAATTCAATCAGCCTGTTGGTTTCAACATTTTTCCTATAGTTTATGATCAATACCTAAACCAAACCTGGATGGCTATATTAGTATGTCAAACATGTACAAAATGAAGAAAAAAATGTCAGCCTCATAAATCATTTCACAGAAGTTTTACACATCTGACAACTCCTACGTATTATGTAGCAAGATGGTTTATTTTTATTTTTGGTGCTTAACGCCACATCCAGCTATATCATGGTGACCAGTTTTAGTGGTGGAAGTAGCCGGAGCACCCAGAGAGAACCACCGACCCTGGGCAAGCAATTGGTAAACTTTATCACTTGTGGCTGCGAGTCGAGTGCACCCTTTTTTGTAATATACAAAGCCGGGCGCGAACCCACGCCGTTTGGTGAATATGTAGCAAGAATTTTAGCCTTGTAGAAAATATTTGAACCCTTCCTTTACCACATTTGCAAAATAAAGAAAAACCTCTCTCTAACCCTTTCTTGGTATATATCTCAAAATATCTACCACTATTAGGCCCCTCAGATAAGGATTGGGTTTTCTTTTAATTGACTAACAGATTTACTGCGGAAAGAAAGTTTGGACCGTAAGAACGAATGACAGGTAACACTCTGCCCATGGACAATACCAATAGTTTGCAACCCTTAACATGTGAGGAGCAACTGGGTGTCACTCCAAGCACCCAGGCAAAGCCTGCCAATCCCCCATCCCCCCTCTCTTGTAGATAGGTCATCAAAATGTATTTTACAGACTATAAGCATAATACTGATTACATGCAACACAATTTTACCTATTGTTTGTCAAAGACCGTGGTTGTGGCTGAATGCTAGAAAAAAATATAATATTATAAATCATAATTACAGGTCTATATACCTGGGCCTATATCACTCACTGAAACATATTCATTGTGGTCTCTTATGAAGACCATTCATTTTTTTTAATGGATACGACACATGGTTATGGTTTGTTTTGTCATAAGAGTAATGATATTTAACCAGTATATTATATCTTCTTAGCTAGTAGTCAGTTAGCTACAATCATTTCATTGACCCTGATATTGTACTGTTCATGATTATGTTGTAGTTAATTTTTGTGATAGTGTATATCTGGTCTTTTTGGGTGTAATCAAATCTCTGGAGGTTTTTTTATTGTTTGTTCATATCTTTATTGCCATTTGACTCAGAGATCCAATTATCAAGACGGGGAGGGATAGGATTTGATTTGATCTTTGGTGTTTAATGCCACTTTCAGCAACATTTCATCTATATCATGGCGACCCGTTTTAGTGGTGGAAGAAGCCGGAGTACCCGGAGAGAACCATCGGCCATGGGCAAGCAACTTGTAAATTTTACCATTTGCGGCTGCAACTCGAGTGCACCCTTTTTTGTAATTTTCAAAGCCGGGCGCGAATCCACGTCGTATTGGTGATAGGTAGTACAACCTAACTCATTGAGCCACCAGGGTCCTGGAGAGGTATGGGATCCAATTACAAATTTAAACCCACCACATTTTTGTGGTTGTCTCATGCCAGGACCTAGATTTCCATGGTTAAGTCTGCCTTGGTGTTCAGTTAGTTGAGGTGAGAGGTGATTGTTAGTTTCTTTGTTACTGGTGCATATTGAGAGGATCATCGACGGGCTCATGAAAATCCTGAGCGCTTTCAGTGTGCATCATGTGGCAACACATATATTAATAATAATAATTCTTTATTTGCATAATACACCCAAGTGGGTCAAGCAAATACAAATACAAACAAACAAAACATAGAAAACATAGAAAATTACAATTTGATCATAATATAGGATACACAAAATAAATCCTATTAACTAACATTATATTTTTCACATGTCATACCTTTTATATAAATATAAGCCCTCTCTATATACAGACATAAAAAAAACTGGTCATGTTTAAATTGCTATGTGCACTAACATTACAGTTTGTAGCGAGTTTTATGCCTCAAAAGATTATGATTTAAATTTGTGATCAAAGAGATCTTTCAGTATGTATTTTGTTTTGTTTTCTTTTATTCATTTTACATTTTCCTTGTTTTATTTGTATTGTTTAATAAAGTTGGTATTCAGATGATATGCTCGGATACAATAATGTTGAGGTCTAAGCCTTGGTTGTTGTTTTTTTTTTGTTGATATGCCAAGCTAATGATTTGTCTCATTTTAAAAATACTTCTGCAGATCTCAGAGGACAGGTTATTGATCACAAATATATGGTGCAAAAATACCATTGTCCTTCCGTTCGTCCCGATTTGGTTTCATCAAAGATACTGTACACATGTTATGATTTAACTAGAGAAACTGTAGGCAAACTCACAAAGTGATACCCTCCCCCTTTTTATCTCACCTGGGTAAAAAGGCCATGTGAGCTTTTGCTATCACGTCCGTTCATCGTCTGTCCACGTTTCACATTTTAATCTTCTCCTCTGAAACTACTGTGCCAATTGTAAAATTACAAAAAGGTGCACTCGACTCGCAGCCGCAAGTGATAAAGTTTACTAGTTGCTTGCCCATGGTCGATGGTTCTCTCCGATTACTCCGTGTTCCTCCACAACTAAAACTGATAGCCATGACATAGCTGAAATATTGCTGAAAGTGGCGTTAAAAGAACAAAAATACCAGGTTTCGAAAACTCCAGACGTCTCCACGACGGCACCATTGGTAATCAACTCTTACAGGAGTCTGGCATAGATAGACATATACAAAAAGGGTGCACTCGACTCGCAGCCGCATGTGATAAAGTTTATCAGTTGCTTGCCCAGGGTCGGTGGTTCTCTCTGGGTACTCCGGCTTCCTCCACCACTACAAATTGGTCGCCATGATATAGCTGAAATATTGCTGAAAGTGACGTTAAACACCAAAAATCAAATTTAATCATCACATAGAGTGAATCAAGAGACACGTGCGTTGACATGTCAGTCCTGTAGAGGAATCACAAGACGTGTCGTTGGTAACACCTTTGATTCGTCACACTTATGATGCTGCCTTATTGGCAGACAGCCTCTTAAAATGGTATTTGGCTTAGAAACACCCGATCTCTTTGATTTCCTCTGTTGTTTATTTAGCCAGGAAGGTGAATCAAACAAGCGATTTCTGAAAAGAAATGTACAAAACCATTATTTTAATACAATTGTTTTTGTGTGGTTCTTATGATAGATCAATTGAAATATTTATAGTGATCAAGTCAACTTCACGACAATGTAGTGGCCCGGGTGGCTCAATGAGTTAGGTCGCGGTGAAGTATGTTGACGACCAAAGGTAAAATGTTGATCATGTCTGCCACAACTTTCCCATCTGCATTTTCCTTATACAACTTTCTTCTAGCTGCCTTTATCTTTGGTTTCTTTTTTAAAGGCGCCCTTTTCAGTTCTGTACTATAGGTTTTATCAATACATTTTTAGTTTGTAGTGGCGTTTTAGTTTGTACTTTACTTTCTGTTGATACTTTTGGGGTCTTTTTTGGTCTATGAAGCCATAAAGAACCTTGGGATTTTCTCTTTTTAGCTGAAAAAAGAATGGAAGTTTTATTAGTTACCAGTGCCTCATTTTCAATTTTTAACCGGTGCCAAAAGTTAAGGCAATAGTATAGAGTATCCGTAATATTAAACAACATAGAAAATTCACCTATGTTTGTATTTTTTCATTATCGTATACATATAAATACTTTTATTATTGATTTCATATATCAGTAAAGCTGTAAACTTGCTTTCTAAAACGCAAACAACATCCACTATGACGTGGCCATAGTTAAAAATAAAACAAATGTGAAGGAACACGTTTAAATCTGGAACATCTGGTCTCCATTATTCAACACGACAGCATTAACATGAAACTTTAAATACTTTCAGATGGAAATTTTAGCAATGCCATTGTCTGACCACAGTATCTTGACGTTTAATATAGCGAAATAATAGAGAAAAATCTGTATAAAATCGGTATATTATACTAGCCACAGTATCTTGTCGCTTAACGCCCATTCTCAGTAATAAGGTGCAAATCGTGTCGCTCGTTGGTTGGTAGAAATATGGAGGGAATTGGCATATGTTAAATTGTTTATAACACAGCTATTCATGTCCCCTATCAACCACAACATATGTCGGCCAAATTTCCAACATAATTTTTCTCTCTCGACATTTTGAAGTACGAAATCGATACAAACGTTACTGTCACCCGTCTTAAAATTACTTGTTTTCTAAGCGTTAATTCATAGAATTTTGTAAATAATCTTTATAAAATACGTTGTTTTTCTTTATTTTGATATAAGCCATGAAAATTTGCAATATAACTGAAATAAATAAGAATTTTTTTTTCTCCTGGTAGTAAACTGCTCTGTCGCCAGGTGTGGAATACATACGTTACAGCACCACTTTAGATACAATATAAAGAAAGAATTTCTCCTGCAAAATATCTATTTTTATTCAAAAATAATCTTTGATACTGATCACTTCCTTTAAATGTCATCTCTTTTTGCCATAGTATATATTGAATGATCAATGTTGCGATAAATAAGCAAAACTATAAAGTTGTATCTTTTGCGATACTAACGTTACCATTATCTATTCCGTGTCATAATTCAATAATCTTTTTAAAATGCTTTTATTTCAGAGCAGAATATTTCTGTAATAAAAAATGTACTCGAAATGTTTTGGAATTCGAATGCCAAAAGAAATGAATTACTAGTTACTGCACAGAAAATAAACACGCTACCAATACATACGTTACTCAGTTATACGAAACTATCCAAATATGATGTAACTAGCTTTAAATATTGCATCACGTGATTCGACCATGCTTTATTCACGTCATACAAAAGTTTGACAGAGGGAAAATTCAATGTCAAATGCAGAACACTTTAAGAAAATGTAACGATCATACCCAATACTTGGATTTCATGTAAATAAAAAAAAAAATCATGAACCTTTACTATACATGTGCTTCGATATGTCTAAGAAGTATTTATTTTGAAAATTATTCTGTAGAATGTCTTCATATCATCATGCTTCTGAAAACGAGCCATAAACATTTGATACATACGTTACGTATGGTCACGTATGTATCATAAGTGTACCATTAGGAATTGAGTCGCTTAGCATAAACAAACATAAAATTCGAGTATGTAGTATAGATGTATAGTATTAGAAAACATAATTTGATATGAATAAGCACTAGCAAACATGACAACAATATCTAAACCGTTTTTGCCAAACGTTAATTTATAAGTTCCAATATATAGTATAGAACCTACAGACTTCCGAGGACTTACCATTCATGATGTTAGTGAACAGGTACAACATGCTGGTTTCAATAAAGGCACACACGATTCTACTCTCTAGATCGACACTAGTAATGCGAAATGCCTTTATAAAGTTGGTAACGTATGTATCGATACTTACGTTATCATGTAACCATGTTAAATTTAAGCTTGAAGTTACCGCTAATTTACATTTTTGATCTTTACATAATTTATATGGTTGTGTACAAAGGATGCTGACGAAGAAAAAAAGTATGTTATTATATTCGGGTCATAATAACATGAGTTGATTTGACAAACTTACTCTTTATTTTTTCAGGATGCCAAAGAGTCGCGCAGAAATCCAAAAAGAATATAGGGAAAGACAAAAGGCAAAGGGGCCTCAGTTTTTACAAAAGGAGAGACAACGTACAAAATGTTACTATAAACCTGCGGCTGAGTTGAGTAAACGCAAGCTTTCTGAAAGAAACAAAAATGCGAAACTTAGAAATAGACTTTCCAGATTTAGAAAAAATGAACGCCTTCTGCAAGATGAAGCTCAAAATAGCACACACACAGTTGATTCTAGCGGCTATGCTTCGATGGAACCTGGTACAGCTGAACCATTGGAACCGGAACCTGGCCCATCAACACGATCGACTACAGGACCACATTTTCAACCCCTTATCTTTAAACTTCCGGAATTGAAAAGATCAGTAAGCAAAGGATCAGGACTCAAGAAAACCAAGAAAAGAGCCCTAGCAAGGGCACGAAAGTCAATAAATAACTTAGAAAACGACATCAAATCTTTTCGCAGAAAACTAAAAACAAGAAGTAAACAAGTAGAGAGACTCAAAGCCAGAGTAAACAAAGGCACCGAACGTTATTTAACACCCAGGAAGCAAACAGATAAAGATCTTTCAGAATTATCATTAACACCACGACGAAAGCGGATAGTCAGAAGAAAACTGTTGCTCGGAAATGCTGTTCTTCGTGCAATACGTGAAACAAAGAATCAAGGACATTGTTGCACAGTGTCGTTTCTGGTCAAGTAACAAAGAAATACCGGCTTCTATCAGAAATCAGCAAGTCAACAGGACTAAGTAGAAGCAGTCTGCGTAAATGTCGATTGGAGAAGCTCGAAAAAATTATTGAAAAAAGGAAAAGTTTGATTAAGACAATTCAGAACAATGTCTTGAAAGAGAGGATAACTGCCGAATGCAGCCAGGAAAAGCAGATGCAAAGCAAGATGAAAAAGGCAAAAAACAACAGACTGTTGTACTAACCGATTACATGAGTAATTTACATTTGAAATTTTCATCAGAGAATCCATAAATTAAGGTATCGTTGGCGTCATTTTGTCGGATGCGACCAAAGCATGTCCTGTTGGCGTCTTTTATCTCCAGGAACACATGCCAGTGTATCCGTCACCAGAACATGGCCCTGAAAATCCAGTCTCTTAGAAAACTATGCGTAAACCTCAATAGAAATCCGGAAAACATCCTTGCAGAAATGGATAAGCTTGACGGAATTCTTAGCGAACTACCAGATGATGTTCCATTCAAGGTTTGGAAAAAAGTTCCACTAGAAAACGGAGTTCAGAAAATGAAAATAGTAGAGGACAGTAGGGAAAAAATAGCATTTTCCGTGATGTTTCAGACCGACGTGGCAGAGTTTTCTGAACATGTAGAAAGGGTAAAACAGCAGTACCACGAACTTCGAACATTAAAGGAAAATCTTCCTGAACATGAAATGATCCTGCATATGGATATTGCTGAGAATGTTTCATGCCCCTCTCTAGACGAGATACAAACCACGTACTGGAATCAGACATCCGTCACTTTGCATCCAGTTGTAATCTACTTTAACGAAGGTGACACATTAAAACACAAGTCTACGGTCATTTTATCTGATGAAACCCCCCCACTCTGTCGCTACTGTGTGTGTTTTTATTGATGCATTTGTTCCGAAACTGAGAGGAATAGATCAAAACGTACGGAAAATTCACTACTGGACCGACTCGCCTTCTAGTCAGTACAGGAATCGATTTATATTCCACACAGTAGCAAAACACGAAGACACGTTCAGGATGAAAGCAAATTGGAACTACTTCGAAGCCGGTCACGGCTAAGGGCCGTGTGATGGATTGGGAGGGACTACAAAGCGAACGGCGGATGCGGCGGTACGACAGGGAAAGACAGATATTCAAGATGCCAATGATTTATATAAATGGGCAGTGAGCTCCAGTATGAAGAAAGTCAGTTTTCTCTTTGTTAGCAAAGATACATGTGAAAGAAAAAAAGCGGAGTTGAATGGTATTCCCGTAAAACCTGTTAAAGACACCATGAAGCTTCATGCGATCGTTGGAGTTTCTAGTTCTTCTATACTGACAAGACAAATAAGCTGCTATTGTGAACTTTGTATGGCGAGCAACTATTGCAACAGATGGACAGATGCGCCGATCGAAATGGAAGCTAATCGTGTAAGGGCTAACAGAAATCAACAACAAACTGAACAACAGCCCATGACCGTGACAGAAAATGAAACTCATCTTGAAAATGAAGAAGTCCAAACAAATGCTTTGCGTGACCCGACCGAAAATCCCACTGAAGATGTTGCAAGTACAAAGGACAATTATGAAGTAACTGATTTCAACACAAATATGTTTGTTGCATGCATATACAATAAATGTTGGTTCATTGGCCAAATAACTGAGGTGGCCGATGAGGAAAAGGAAATTGAAATCAATTTTATGGAGAAGTCGAAGAATCTTTATCGATGGCCCGCACGCAAAGATGAGATATGGATACCATTTCGAGACGTCCTTTGCGAGATAGCTAAACCGAAGCCGTCCGGAAAATCTCAGAGGAATTTCTTACTTGCAAAAGAAGATCATTCGAAAATAGAGGATAAATTTGATGCAAGAAATTAACCAACAATATGTTACTGATACATACGTGTTCATTTCTTTATGAATTGAAATCTTGTAGGGTTTCACTTTTCGGATTCCGGCTTTGTTGTATATATTTGTAAAATACGTTGCTGTTAAAACATTTTTCATGTTAGTTTCATCTCGTATTAATCTAGCGAAATAATAGAGAAAAATCTGTATTTAATCGGCCGATTTTATACCGGTTTTTCTCTATTATTTTGCTAGATTAAACGTCAAGATACTGTAGTCCGACACGTTCCCGAAAGCCGTTATTTCAATATACTTACAAACATTCGTTGTGCTTTTGAGGTTTTTGTCCGCAGGCTCCATGCTGTCTGACCACTTTCTAAACCAATAAATAGCAACCGTAAAACTTTCAGATAGCAACAAAGGACGCGTTTTTTGCGAATAGCAGCCGTCCAGTTACTACACAGTGAAAATATGTTTTTAAACATAAACGCGTTGTCCTACATTAGGTAGTATATAATATATTACTTAATACAATGTAGGACAACGCATTAATATGTTTATATTATATACTACCTAATACAATGTAGGACAACACATTAATATGTTTATATTATATAATACCTAATACAATGTAGGACAACGCATTAATATGTTTATATAATATATTACCTAGTACAATGTAGGACAACGCATTAATATGTTTATATTATATACTACCTAATACAATGTAGGACAACGCATTAATATGTTTAAATATATATTTATATTATATTAATATAATAATTCCACAATAACTTATCAAGAGCAACAACTCACAAATAAATATTTATATACTGACCTACAATTATATATTATTATATTTTAATCTATAATAGATTTTGATTGGATTAAATTAGTCATGTGATAATTAAATAATTGAGATGTTTTGCCAAAATTTGCACTGCCGGGAAACAACACTATTGTTCACCGCAGAGCAACCCTATTGTTCCCCGCCGAACAACCCAATTGTTCCCCCATAAGGGAGATAACCTATAAAACATTGGCAAAAATATAATAAAACAATTACAGCCCTCTGTGTAAGGAAACATCCAGATTTGTCAATTTCCCCCTCAGGTTGACAAATCTGGATGCTTCCCTACACAGAGGGCCGTAATAGTATATTGTTTAATTCAACCCAATGAGTTTTTTTTTATTTATTCTTTAAACATCATATTACCATAGACACTGACAAGTTCTAAATATAAATCTTACACGAAGACCCGGATTATTACCTGTGATGGACTTTGACCTTTTTACTTCCTTTCCCTTCAATTTCTCATGTAGACACCCAATGGATACATATTGACTACAATACAGACTTTCTAGTGTCATTACAGGTAAATTAATAGAAGTAATTACAATAATGTTTTAAGATAACAAATAGATATATAATTAGTTGTTGTTTTAATTGACCAAATATCCATTATACCAAGGATTTATATAGTAGTCATACTATATAAATCCTTGATTATACCACAGGGGCTTGAATCCCTTTCATAACGGTCACGCGGCCTATATACCCTATATACTAACAAGGGATGTAACGGCCAACGTAGCCAAGCCACTACCAGTTCTGTTTCAGGCTTGAAAAAAATATTAAAAAATCACACATTCAAACAATCTTTGTTGTCATTCGCTAGCATATTGATTTATCTTTCCGACGAGACATAATTTTTCACAACTGCTTCACTCTAGAAGTCAGAGCACCCCTGCAAACTTGAAACTTTGCTCCAAAATAGGTCACCAACGTTTTGCTCGGACGACAGTCAACGGTAAAACTCCAAGAGTAAAGAGCACAATTGCGGACAATATCCGCATAAATCCTGACTGTCGTAAATACCTATGAACGCCTTCGATTCAACTATCACCAGAACAGTTCACATAGTGCAGACGAAAAGCAGTAACTCACGTTTTTCAGTCCGGTATAACTCTTTTCAAATGTTGGAAGCCATTATTAAAGGGACACGCAGCAGCAAATGAAATTTGTCATCTGATTGGTTAATATTTCTCACGAGACGGTAAGTGTTTTTACTTATTCGTAACATATAAAAAATAGTGTAAATGATTTTTAGGTATATTATAAACATATAAAATTACTTCTAAACGTAATTCTCACTGAATTTTTTTTTAAAGCAAATATTTCAAGCGTTATCAGAATGTGGGCGTGTCGTGAGAAATATTAACCAATCAGATGACAGAT
>MJUT01010573.1:0-12285 GCA_002080005.1 Gigantidas platifrons | reverse complement strand
AAATGTATGGTTGTATATAAAACCTTGGACTTCTTATCACAAATGTTTGATTGCAAATTTAGGAACGTCAATAAACCAAAAATAACGGGGAAGGCCATGCAGAAGTCAATAGACCATAACTGCTGGAGAGGCCATATATATATATATATATATATTCTCCTTCAGTTGCCTGTGGGCTATGATATTTCTCCACTCAAGAGAGTTAAATTTAAAATTTTAACTACAAGCCATCAGGCGAGTGGTTAAAATTTTTAATTTAACTCTCGATAGTTGAGAAATATCGTAATCCACATGGGCAACTGAAGGAGAATTTGTTTCTCCCATTATTTAACACAAACTTTATTTCAAAATTTGAAATTAATGCGCTTGAACTTAATGCGGGGAATGGCACGAGACATTTTAATCCTCTAGAGGATTACAGATTTTTCCACCGCTGTTTCAGCGGGGTTAAAACAGCGTAATAATGGGAGAAAAGTCGATAGACTATTGTGGCATGAAACACAATACAATACATATATATTGGAAGTAGTCAATACTGATTTAAAATGATAAATGCCATCATATTTGATTGCACAATAGATGAATACAATATGTATATGTTGTTCAGCCTCTCAGTTCTGGAAACAACTCTTGCACAAAGATGTCCAGGAACACATAGGATAACTGAAAATAAATAAATAAAATATGTTTATTAAGGAACACATAGGATAACAGAAAATATATAAATGAAATGTGTTTATCCAGGAACACATAGGACAACTGAGGGGGAAAATGTTTATCCTGGAACACATAGGATAACTGAAAATAAATAAATAAAATAGGTTTATAAAGGAACACATAGGATAACTGAAAATAAATAAATAAAATAGGTTTATCAAGGAACACATAGGATAACTGAAAATAAATAAATAAAATTTGTTTATACAGGAACACATGTGATAACTGAAAATAAAAAAAATTTATCAAGGAACACACAAGATAACTGAAAATAAATAAATAAAATATGTTTATCAAGGAACACAGAGGATAACTGAAAATAAATAAATAAAATAGGTTTATCAAGGAACACCTAGGATAACTGAAAATAAATAAATAAAATATGTTTATCCAGGAACACATTGGATAATTGAAAATAAATAAATAAAACAGGTTTATCAAGGAACACAGAGGATAACTGAAAATAAATAAATAAAATAGGTTTATCAAGGAACACACAGGATAACTGAAAATAAATAAATAAAATATGTTTATACAGAAACACATAGGATATAGGTTTATCAAGGAACACACAGGATAACTGAAAATAAATAAATAAAATATGTTTATACAGAAACACATAGGATAACTGAAAATAAATAAATACTAGTATTACTGTGAGCACAGCTCACTAAGATATACCCCGCTCCCCACATCTGTCCAAGATATTTCCATAACCAAAACATTACTGATTGTTCCGACCACAAATGAAAGACAACCTTCTCTCTTCACCGGTAAGCTGCTGATAAAATTTCAAAACATTCTGAGAAACACTACTCAAGTTATCATACGACATAGGGTAAAAATCCTATTTTCCGTCATATCAAGTCCAATAACTCTGGAACGGCAAAAGTGAAAATCGTCAAAAATGAGAGGAAACCTCCTGTCTTCACCAGTAAACAGCTGATAAAATTGTTAAAGATTCTAAGAAACACAACTAAAGTTGTCATACGATATAGGATTTGTCTACAGACGGACGGACATGGTGAAACCAGTATACCCCCCTACAACTTCGTTGCGGGGGTATAAAAACAGGGTTATCAAGGAACACATAGGATAACTGAAAATAAATAAATAAAATAGGTTTATCAAGGAACCAATAGGATAACTGAAAATAAATAAATATATAAAATAGGTTCATCAAGGAACACATAGGATAACTGAAAATAAATAAATAAAATAGGGTTATCAAGGAACACACAGGATAACTGAAAATAAAATAGGTTTATGAAGGAACACATAGGATAACTGAAAATAAATAAATAAAATATGTTTATCTAGGAACACATTAAATGAAATCTCACTATAAGAAATCTTTGTTGATTTATCCTGCAGAAACCAAAAAACCTGTCTATTCTGAACAGAAAAGTTGGTCCCAAGGAGTTTGGTTAAGACAGGGGATGAGTGATAGTTGCTTAACACCAACTCAGCAGTTTTTCAGTTAAATCATGGCGAGAACAGGTTAATTATCAATGAGGTGATGATTAGGTCCTCTTGTAAAAGAACAACATGCTTAACTGGATTTTTATAGTGCTAGCTCACTGAAAAAAATAGTACGTGGATAGACATGTCGCCTCACTCGGACACATTATCCTGATTCCAAGCTAACCAATCTTTGCTCTTTCTCCTTAATGCTGTGTGCTTAGCGGAGAAGCAACAAATATCAATTTCATAGTCTGTGGTTTGACCCAATCAGGGCTCAAACCCACCATCTACAGCACTCGAGGTGAGCATGCCAACCATTACACCACCGATGAACCCACCATCTACAGCACTCGAGGTGAGCATGCCAACCATTACACCACGGTAGTGGTTTTGGTTAACACAGGTTTCACTGTACATTTAATTCCTGTAAATAAAAACATGAATAAAAATATATTGGGACGGACGGACAGACAGAAGGACGGACAGAGGTAAAACAGTATACCTCCCATCCGGTGCAGTGGGGGAATAAATACCAACCTGTTTATTTAAATTGGGTTGTTGTAGTATGTCTATTATTAACTTTGTTCCATGTTCATGATTGGAATATCCGACGACTTTACTAAACGGCTCTACAGAAAAAGAAAAACATCATTGATAGATAGTTGTTATTAGTCACGTGTGTTGGATTTTTTCAGAACAGAAAAAAATGTGAAATGTAGAACAGCAATAAAATCCCATTTCTTTTACTTTGATTTAGTATAAAGTTAGATAGTTCATATACATTAAACTACATACATATCCTTTCTTACATATTAAAATTAATAAATCATACAAAGTCTTTAAGACTTGTGTGACAAAAAGATCTGGCCTATGGACAGATTTCTTGACTGCCACAACATCTTTTTTTTTTACAATATAATAGGCCACCTACCAAATTGTTGCTCATTAGGAGCTGCTGAAAACTGTTTCTTTCTTTATATGTGAGGCGAGTGGCATTCTTAATACATGATACACTCATTCGCATCCTGTCCTTAGAGTGAGGTGTGTATTTGAGTACAACACAAACAGTTTGCCTGGCCCCGATACCATAACACTTTTTCTTTGCTGAGCAAACTTGTTTTGCTCAAATATGTGTTCTTAGCCAATCAAATTTGAGTATTTCCTTATTTGAGAATATTCTCAGACTTAAGTAAAGTCTCAAGTTTTATGGCATCGGGGCCTGAGGGAGATTACCTTTAGTTTTAGAAATACTTCATTAATGAAAACAATCCCAAATTGGGGCATACATATTCAAACAAATTACATTATTTAAATTTAGCTGAAAGCTACTTTGATTGGATCAAAATTTTACTTTGAGTTATCCAATGAAAAGACTTTTCCGAAGTTTGAATGTAATACTTGGATTGTGTGAATTGTTTAGTAATTAATGAGAAAAAAATAAAAAATAAAAATACAAACTGACTTGGTAAAAATTCTAAAGCAGCAGCAAAAATGTTCTGTGGTATCTTTCTTTCTTCTGTTCATCTGTCCTGTGTAAATAAACCAGAGGCTACCAGGAGCCTGTAATCGCTCACCTGGATCTAAAGCAAATGTTCTGTGGTATCTTTCTTTCTTCTGTTCATCTGTCCTGTGTAAATAAATAATAAAATGGGAAAAAAATACCACTGTCAGAACAGTCTCAAAATCCAATAGAAAAATCATAGATATAGACAAATAAATAACCTCAACACACATTTACATGAACATGATCGTTCTCTTTCCTAGAGTGGCACAGGTAAACTAGTTTTATGGACTCAACTGAAATATTAAAATAAGTTATGATAACTGGGACATAAATCGTCTATGCCTATATTATCGCAAAGAACAATTTACTTTTAATGAGATGATAATTTTATTTGATTTTTGGTGTTTAATGCCACTTTCAGCAATATTTCAGCTATATCATGGTGACCAGTGTTAGTAGTGGAAGAAGCTGGAGTACCCGGAGAAAACCACCGACCTGTCGCAAGTCACTAACAAACGTTATCACATAATGTTGTACACCTCTCCCTGATTGAGATTCGAACCCACAATATCAGTGGTGATAGGCATTGATTGTATTGGCAGTTGTAAATCCAATACCATACGATCACGACCACGACGGCTGCTGGATTATAGGTAATATCATGTAAACTTTATCACTAGCGGCTGAGAATAGAGTACATCCTTTTGTAATTTACAAAGCCAGACGCGAACCCACACCGTATTGGTAATAGGCTTGTATTAGTTGTTAGGTAATCCAACTACCTAACTCATTGAGCTACCCGGGTCCTTTGAATGAGATAATGAACATGAGGATCTACATTCATTTATTAGAGTGAGTGATTGTTGTTTTTGTTGTTTAACACCAAAGGAACAATTTTTCAGCTATATCATGGCGAGAACAAGTTATATTTCAATGAGATGATGATCATGTCTGCTTTTTACTAGACCAACATGCTTACAGTTGGATTTGATAGTGATAGCTCACTGAAACAACAGTCTATGGAGAGACATGACTTCCCACTTGAACATATTTCCATGATTCACCTTGAATTACAGGTCACCTTTATTAAGCAGCCAGTTTTTGCTGGCCCTTAAGTGGCTGCTTAAATCAAGTTTGACTGTATTTTCATGATTCAAAGCCAACTAGTCTTAGGATTTCCTCCTTAATACTGCGTTAATGGAGAAGTAGCATATACCAATTGTATAACCTTTTGTTTGATCTGGTCAAGCACTGAACTATTACACCACTGAGGTTTAGGTTTGTTTTATGGTGTTTAACGCCACTTTCAACAATATTTCAGTTATATCATGGCGGTCATTTTTATTGGTGGAGGAAACCAGAATACCCAGTGAAAACCACCGATCTGTCGCAAGTCACTGATAAACTTTATCACATAATGTTGTATCGCCTGAGCGGTATTCGAACTCACACCGTTAGTTGTGATATGTACTGATTGCATAGATAGTTGTATATCCAACTACTATACGATCCTGAACACGACGGCCCCATCACCACTGAGCTAGTTTCGCATACATTTTAAAATTTTTAAAAAACATTGGCAAATGAGAACAAATACAATCAAAACCTGTATTAAGAGGTCACCTTCTAAAGCAAAAGTGGTCTTATAAGACAGGTGACCTCTTAAATGGGGTTTTGTTCATATGAACTTTTCTATGACAGGACAAGAAAAAGATGACCTTTTAATACAGGTGACTGCTTAATAGAGGTGACCACATGGCCAGGTTTGACTGTACCTTGTTTATTATGTCTTTGTAGATATGATTGGACAAATATTTAACAACTAATTACCTTGAGTGGAGAAATATCATAACCCACGGGCAACTGAAGGAGAATCTATATTTAACAATTAATTACCTTGGTGGATCTGTATCAAAGAACAATGTGTCTGAAAAAAACCCATTATAGTTCATAAGGCAACAAGGTTTAAGGTACAACTTATATCCTAGTCACAAATTCTTAGGAGTTCAATGGAATTTTTAGTCACTAAGCCAAATTGTAGGAATCATGATTTTTTGGTAAAGTTTGGGCATATCAAAACATTATTTTTTCAAACAAGATTTTATTTCAGAACAATCAAATTTAAATTTGCACTATGTCTCCCATGGGATGAAGTGGAATAAGTCAAGTCATTTTTCAATGTCACTGTCTAAATCAGTTTGTGTTGGCCCTGTAGAATAGCATATTTTGTTTTTAAATCTAAACTTATAGTGACTTTGTAACTCTAATGATCAATATTTGTTCAGCTATATCATTGTGAGTTACATTCAATGAGATGCTGATGATATCCACTTTGTACCAGTCAAACACACTTAATTGCTATCTCACTGAAACAATAGTGAGTGAGTAGACATGTTGCTTCAGTCAGACACATTATCCTGATTCCCAGCCAACCAGTCTTTGCTCTTTCTCCTTAATGTTGCATGCTTAGTGGAGAAGCAACAAATACCAATCTTTGGTTTGACAAAGAAGAATGCAAAGTGAAGAAAACAACTCACTGTCTCATTTTGGTCAGTGAGCTTAAAACTTATTTTCTAGAAATTCACAATCCTTTAGTAGTTTCCAGAAATAACAAGACAAAACGAAATTTGCTGAAAAATTCCAACATTCAAAACATTGACTCATTAGCTACCCCACAACACAACATATCAGAAAACATGAATAAAAGGCATTGATTAAGTCATAATTACCTCGCAGCAAATGTATAATAGCTACAATACGATGTTCCTGTGTCACTGTTTCTATTTTATGGTCTATATACCACTCAAGATAATTTGCTAGTGTATTCTTTAACAACATTCTGGCAGTGTATAGAAGATGGTGGAATCAGTCAGGTATATTATATATACATATCTAGCTAACAAAACAAAAACAGGGAATCAGTCAAGTCTAATGCATAAATAGATTGCAAAGTAGTCAGCTATAGCTATATTCTCGTATCTGGTGTCACATCACATTATATAATTGACCAATCAATGATTAGCATTTGTGATATGAAGAAAAATGTTAGGAGGTGAGGCTGATCATAATCCTCTGGATTCTACATAGATTTCAATGCAAATTAATTATTTGATATCTGTTCTAATGACTTGAGGTTGTGAGTTAGAGTCCCACTCATGGCAAGGTGTACTCAATACAACGTTATGTGATGAAGTTTGTCAGTGACTTGCGACAGGTCAGTGGTTTTCCCTGGGTACTCCTGTTTTCTCCAACAATAAAACTGACCGCCACTGAAATTTTGTTGAAAGTGGTGTTAAACATCATTACTCTAATCTAATAACTATGAACATACATTAACCTTGCTATTGTTCTGTCCGTGTTTATGTTCTTATTCATTTATGAGATCGTGTTTGTTGTATTTCAGTGGAAGTGAATCTGCACAGGAGGGTGTCCCATTAACAGATTTAAACCTGCCACATTTTTATGCTTGTCCCAAGCCAGGACCTGGATTTCCAATGCCATATGTCGTGGTCTTTATTGGTGTTAAATTGTTTGAGGTGAGAAATTGTTGACCATCAATGTTTAAACTGTCTTTTCATAATAGGTTCCGGTTAGTCCGATTTCCTCCACCAATAAAACTGACCACCATAATATTACTGAAGTATTGTTGAAAGTGGCGGTAAACACCATGATCCCAAAATGGTAAAATTAAGCAATGTTTACCACAGCAAATATTAGAATTACCGATATATATTAATGTATCAAACACTCCATCTACATCCTGGCTGTCTGAATCACCATACATCTCTTCTCCACTAGAGGTCTCTGACTTTATACTTCCTTCTAGACTCCAAGTAGAAGCTAAGCTATCAGTAGAATATCCAGCATTATTTTCGTATAAACTGTTACATAACACTTCACTTGATGTTGATCTTAAAGAGGCATCTGATCCACGTCTTTCTGGTTTACTAAAGAGAAAAAAAATTGTACTTTGTTAAAAAAAAAACATGTAGAGTTGGAATTGTGGCTAAAACAATAAGCTTTTTTGCTTGTTGTCTTTTATTGTTTGTAAGTTGATAGTGGTTTGTTTGTTGGAGTAGTTCATGATTGCTAAAGTTTCAGACGGTTCCATTTTTTGCACTATTTCACTTTTAATCATCTGGGAGGCTGATCATTGAAAGAAATATATAACAAATAATGTTTTGCGTAAAACATACACTATATCACCTTTCATAGTGAACAAATGTGTGGTGTTACACTCTACATATGTGAGGCATTTATCACAAGAACTTGTTTTTTAGTTTAAGGTGGTACCTTACACTTCAAGTAAAATTTGATCTGCTTGTTTAATTTTCTTATATTTTTGGCAGTGTGTTTGAATATATCCACTGTAATAAATATCAAAATTTTGACAAATTCCAACCAACAGACTCGGAGCTATAAATTCACTAGCCACATAGCAGCTTTTCTCGCTGTGGTTTTCATCACTGAGATGCTTGAAATCTGCATACGAACATCATATGATCAAAGCGTTCAACTGATTTTAAAGAGTTATCTCCCTGTAGTGTTAGGTACATTGTACCACCTTAAACATATTTTATTTGCTCAAATTTGAAAAAAGGATAAGACACCAGTTAAGCAAACTTATGAAGTCTTCTCCTATCTACAGTATGTTACAACAGTATTTGATATAGCATGCATGTATATGAATATTTGTTGTATTAATATGTGTAAATTGAACAGAATCAGAGAAAATGAAGAAAATAAATGAGAGAGGTTGGCTGTGGTGGTGGTATGTGTGTTTGTTCTCTTGGTGAACCAGTTAGACAATAAGAAATCCTGCAGACTTTTCTATATATTCCAGAATCTGTGTAATCCGAAGTCATCATTTAAAAGGATGTTTATTCATCTCTTTTCAAGCATATACATTATTGCATATGAGAAAGCCAAACAAAATAAATCATGAAATATTTTGTTAACCAATTAAAATGGTGAAATATTTCATTGACCGTAGTCTAAATGGCGAAATATTTGTTTAATCAATTTAAAAGGTGAAATATTTTGTTAATAATAGTTTAAATGGTAAAATATTTTGCTAACCAGTTTAAATGGTGAAATATTCCATTGACCGTAGTCTAAATGGCGAAATATTTTTTTAATCAATTTAAAAGGTGAAATATTTTGTTAATAATAGTTTAAATGGTAAAATATTATGCTAACCAGTTTAAATGGTGAAATATTTTGTCCACTGTAGTCTAAATGGTGAAATATTTTGCAACACTATAGTGACATTCTGTTATATCTATTAAAATATAATATACTTACCCTGGCATAGGTTTTTCTGCTATTATGGACTGTTCAAATGACTGGAGAAATGTCTCTAAATGTTGTCCTTTCTGAATTGTACACAAAAATTAAAAATAAAAATTAGTGTTATTTAGCAGTATTACTGGAATGTTAGAATTTTGTGACAGAAGTCATTCATGGCTGTCATAACAATGCTTTTTTTACATTTATTCTAACTAAGCAAACAGTGTCTAGTATGACTAATGGAGATTTAGTTTAATTCCTGCCCATGGCGAGACTTACTAGACAAAGATTTATGTGATAGAGTTTATCAGTGGTTTTCTCAGGGTACTCGTGTTGCCACCAATAATAAAACTGACCTCCTCATTTTATAACTGAAAAATGGAAAAATGTGTCAACAGGATGCGAATGTCCCCGTTTCCAGCTAAAATAAACAGGAGCATAACTCCAGAACGAAGAAAGTGGTAAAGGCAGAAACCACCTTTGGCCTTCCTTCTATGATCCCTGTATTATCTTGTATATAAATTTAAAATGATTTGCATTGATCGGAACTAAAGTTATTGAGTGGAAGCTTAATGTGGTATACATGTATATACGTACAGACAGACATACAAAAATGGGTAAATCTTTATGTCCAAATGCCCAGCTTGCAAGTGGAGCATAAAAAGCAAGCAAATATTTTGAGTACATAAATACTTTCAACAACATACATGATACACAAAACAATGGAAAATATGTGGGTTAGGATTATGGTGTTTAACACCACTTTCAATAATATTTCAGGCGGTCAGTTTTATTGGTGGAGGAAACCGGAATACTCGGAGAAAACCACCGACCTGCCACAAGTAATTGACAAACTTCATCATATAATGTTGTATCGAGTACACCTCGCCATGTGCAAGTGATCACAAAATGAAATACATTTATAATACTGACCTCTTTCACAATGATAGACTTCATCATTTTCCCTGAATAAAAAAAAAAAATTGTTATTTATTCTTAAAGTAAATTTAAAAACAAGAGGTGTTTTGCTTAGCGAGACAATAAAACAAGTGGCTGTTGTTGCTTGTACAATAGTTAAGCCTAGGTAAGTAGCCAACTTTTGACAAGTAGAACTTAATTTTAACATTTTAACAACAATGAGCATAACTCATACCCTATAATAAGTGTACAATAGAGTGTGTATCATGTTGTATGTTTGTGTGGGTACTAATACTTTTATTTGTGCCAATATTACATTAGGCAGTGTAGGCAGTTGCCTACATATCATTTCGTCAAAAATAAAAAATAAAAAAAAATGCCCATCCCATTAAAATATTGTTTTGTAATAGTTGTGCTTCATCATCATTTTAAATAAAACAACGTTAAAGTGTCAGACCCCTTTTAGAAGACGTTCGTTCTATCATATTACGTTCCACTTGAATAAACAACGGTAAATCCGGTGCCAACATTCGATCCGGATTTCAACTCTTTTACTTAATTGCTAAGATGTCTTTGTACGTGAGATACAGCGTTGGAGAACAAGATGAGGTATGATGGACGAGAAACAATGTCTTTGTCATTTGCAAGAACATTATCCTTAGCTAACAAGGACTTACACCCCTCTATATATGCAATCCTCTCGATCCGTGTCACCATGCCATCATCTTCAGCAACAGCTGAAAGATCGTTCAGTGCCATGAAAAGAATAAAAAAAACTATCTTTGGTCAACTATGGGAAATGATCGTCTTTCCTCTCTAGTCCTGCTTCATGTTCACCGTGAGATCGAAATCGATGTGGAACGCGTCATTGAACTGTTCGCAAGTTTAAAGAATAGAAAGCTTTCGTTCTTTTGAAAGTAAAATGGTATTAAGTTGGTATGTCAACAATGTTAAAAGCACTAGTCTGCAATAAAGCTATCCAACTATTTTTTTCTACATCTTTTTTTATTTAACTTAGACCAACAATTGCCTATTAACTTGCTTTTATTTAGTAGAAAGTCAATTGTACAATGAAATCCCACTGAAACAGAGGTCGACATAGTTTTTTTCTCTGATATTAGAAGAGTAGTATTCCGATAAGTAAATGAGAAAACCATGTTAAATACTAATATGTCTTCAGCTTCCGGGGGCTTTGCCCCCTGTGCCTCCTACAACGGCTCTGCCCTTGACTCGCTGGAGACCTCAGCGATCTCCAGACCCCTCGCCTACATATCATCTAGTACATAGCTACGCCACTGCATAAAACTCTTTTAAGAAAAATGAATTATGCATGGGAATATTTAAACATTACAATTAGGTCAAAAAATCAGTAAGTAGTGAATTTTTTTTTTGTGTGCAATAAGTCTGGAAGGAAAATATGTTCAAAATGTTTGAAATCCCTTTCTACACCACCATAGATTGTAAATAGAGGAAAAGCATTTTTTTGTGTAATGTGAACGACCTTTTTGTTTAATTTATTCCTATTTGATGTCAATTTTCAAGTTAATTTCAACTCGTTTCATCCACTCAGCCAAATTTGTTTGGTACAAGGAGTAAATTTATTTTTCCTTCATTGTAAAAATTCAATTTTATTTCATGTTCTTCCATGCACATATACCCCTCCCCCTTTTTACCATCCTTGTCTAAGACAGAACTGAATACATAACAATACCTAGTTTGATATCTGGTAAGAATTTTGTAGTAAATTCATCCTCTGATGTCAGGAAGTTGAACAGAAGCTGGCTCCCTTTCAAATAAGGCTTAGTTAATAATTTCTACACAAAAAAATAAAAACATATATTAAATTAAATTAAACTGGTCCCAAATGTTTTTTTCAGATGGTACCAGTACATCATCTACTTGTAACTACTGTTCATTTAGTCCTTCTTTTTATTTAGCTTTAAACATGTTTACTGATCTCAATCCTTCTAGGGATCTTGTGGTCATGATCGTATGGTAGTTGGATTTACAACTACCTGTGCAATCAGTGCCTATCACCACAAAAGTTGTGAGTTCGAAACCCGTTATGGCAAGGGGAAATAGGGGTTGAAGTGACAGGGGTAGTAGGAGTGAGTCCGGCCTTGTGGTATTTTAGGTACATAGCGAGCATATTTTTGACTCTACACAAGCGCCTGTGATACAACATTACGTGATAAAGTTTATCAGTGACTTGCGAAATAATTGAAATATTGCTTAAAGTCATGTAAAACATCATAACCCTAACCTCCTTCTATGCTATGATAAAATACTGCTAAAGTTGGCATTAAACATCATAACCCTAACCTCCTTCTACGCTATGATAAAATACTGCTAAAGTTGGCATTAAACACCATAACCCTAACCTCCTTCTACGC
>MJUT01010555.1:75377-91295 GCA_002080005.1 Gigantidas platifrons | reverse complement strand
GAATAATGTGTTCTATTGGAGCTAGCACTATACAAATCAAACTAAGACTGACAGGTTCAGAATATGAATAATGTGTTCTATTGGAGCTAGCACTATACAAATCAAACTAAGCGTGTTAGTCTAGTACAAAGCGGTCGTCATCTTATTGAAATGTAATTTGCTTCCGCCATGGCATAGCTGAAAACTATTCACTTGGCGATACACAGCACACACTCGCTCATTGCGAAGAATGTCCCCAATCGTAATAGTAGGGAAAAAAGCGATAAACATTAGATAGGCGTAGGCGAATAACTTGATGTAATCAAAATATAAATTATATGACCCTTTGTAGGGAGTTCGTCTCAATATGAATACCTATGACATCCTCGCAGCAATTCACACGGGTGGAAATCGAAGGCACCGAGGACCAGCTTTATTGTGTTGGCACAGAATTTATCTACTGCTGTAAGTTGTTCATTTATTTTGGAGAATAATAATAATATTGCAAGGAGCTTTTAATGAGTAAAATATCGAAACAATACTTCGTAAAAGTGATTATAATTTGTAAGCTGAAATGGGTCGTTATAAAAATGTTTCCAGAGATGATGAATTTTCAATATTTGATAAATATTAGACGCGATTATATCACTTTTCCTTATTTTGGAATATTAATATTGTTATTGAAATTAGAATCTTGTTTTAAATGATATAAAAGAACAAAATAAATATCCATTTTCAAAAGTTGTATACGGTGGCTAAATTGGATATATTTTAAATTCAGAATCATTATTATTGTACACGGTATAGGCACGTGGACACAGGATGATGACTATTTAAAACAGTCACTATAGTATTGCCGACATGAGGCTTACAATGGTAAAGGGTCTGATATACTGAATTTCTGTTTTTTCTTGATTTTTTTTTAATACTGTACAATTGATAATTCTTTTAATAATTATTATTGTTGCTTATAGCACAAAGAAAAAAGATGCATGATTTGTATGGATATCGGAAGACGAAAAAAAAAATAGAACGTATTCACATTATCATATGCTAATTTATTTAATTTTGCTATACAAGACAAAAATAACTTTAATATTATAATTATTACAACAATAACAATATGATTCATCTTAGGAAAAAATATGACATATATTTTATATGTGGTTCATAGAATATCGTCTTACCAGAGATCGTCTGCTCTACCTTCTATCTGAAAAGTGTAAGATCTGAAGATAACATTATATTAAGAAATCGTTTGCAACATTATGCTAGGATGTCTTTCTTTTGACCAAGTCTGGAACATGTTTTTGAATTCGTTTCATGCTTAAACATTTTTACTAATCTAAACAGAAACATGATACCAATTAAGTGAATCCGAGCTCATTTATATTTATATATATCTGAATCAGCTTTAAAAATTGTGACGGTTTGTGATTTTCAGACCGAACAGATATTAATCTGCACAGTGAGATATCTCAATCTGATTAAACTCCTATTCTCATCTTGCTCCCGTTTTCTGATATGTCGCTGCGTGAGAATCTGACGAAACGCCGCAGACATCCTCGTGTCAGTGACCTAGGGTTAATGAGCGAATTGACCAATAAGATTATCGTAATTACTTTCAAGATCCTGAAAGCGGCAATCTGATTGGTCAATTCACCCGTTGACCCTAGGTCACTGACATCAGGATGTCTACGGCGTTTCGTCAGATTCTCACGCAGCGACATATCAGAAAACAGGAGCAAGATGAGAATATGAATTTAGTCAGATTGGAGATATCTGTACATACATGTACTACATATGAATCCGTATATAAAGATTTACCACAGATCTTTTCATCATAATTTTTTACTTTCCATACCCCCACATAGTCACTTTTGGATGGGTGTGAATAATAAAAAATAGAATCAATTACAGGTGCGATATTGTGAAACGTTGTGATCTTGATTTGGTCAAGCTAAGTCCAAGAAATATTTCAGAAATTAGATCTTGTACAAACAACTTTCCCTTTTTTCACAATAATGTGGTAAATATTCCACCAAAGCGACTCATTAAATATAATCAGTTTTGTAACAAGAGTAATACGACGTGTGGTACTAGTAGACCAGGAACTCCCCACCCTTCCGGAGCACCTGTGTTGACATTAAATATAACCAGTTTTGTAACAAGAGTAATACGACGTGTGGTACTAGTAGACCAGGAACTCCCCACCCTTCCGGAGCACCTGTGTTGACATTAAATATAACCAGTTTTGTAACAAGAGTAATACGACGTGTGGTACTAGTAGACCAGGAACTCCCCACCCTTCCGGAGCACCTGTGTTGACCCCCGATTTTTAGTGGGTTCGTATTGCTCTATCTTTATTTTTTTGTACTGTTTTGCAGATTATTGTTTGTCCTTTTGTCTGTTTTGTTTCGGCCGTTCTACTGTCTATCCTTCTTCGATTTACGACCCCTGATTACTCAGTTAGTATCTTTTAAACTGTTCTGAGGGAACGACCATTTAACTTGAAAAAAGGGGGGGGGGTTATGTTTTTTTCCTAAAAAATATTCTGATTCCCATTGTTGCTGAAAAAAATATTCTGATTTTGGTGGAGGAAAAAAAAAATAATCTGATTGAGAGTTTTTGTCATATAACCTAATGTTAAATTCTGGAAAAAAAATTTCGCGCCTTGCGCGACAAAAAAAATAAATATTATAACTCTCGTGTTGTCCGACAAAAATTTTCTGAACGAATAAAAAACAACCATATGAGCTGCAATAATTCTCTAAACAAACGATGTACTAGTAATGCATTTTATATCTGTTTTCTGTTGTATGACTTGAATTCAAATCTGCTCGTTTAAAAGAGTTGTCACTAAATATAGATCGGGAAGGGTATATATTTGTATATTTATATTTATGCCCCTGCCACTAATAGAGCAAATAATTGAATACCTACATGAACAATGGAAGCTTCATATCAATCTCCAACAGAGCTCCTTTAATATGACTATTAAGGTTCACATACAACAAGCTGCTGCTCGCCTTAAATAACAACTAAGCTGAAAATTGTTTTGAGGACACATATTGTGGCCGATTCTTTATTTGTTTTGAGGACACATATTGTGGCCGATTCTTTATTTGTTTTCTTCTATTCAAACAGTATTGAAATAAGGGGAATGTGGAGTACTAAAATAAAAATATTGTATTATTTGTTAAATGCAATTTCTCTATGAAATGTTCGTGCATTTAATTTGCTTTAATAAAGAATTTATGTCTTGTCCTTGTCGCATGACGGAGTTATACTTATAAGGCAACAACCGTTTTCTTATCGGGAGGAGGGGGGTGTAGGCTGGGATATTTTAAAAATAAATATTTTAATGCCCTAGCTGACCGAAAAAAAAATAGATTTAGCATTGTAGCTGAAAACAAATTTATGGTGTTGACTGAGAAGGTTCTGAAAATATTTTTACGAGCACATTGAAAATCCCAGCCACCTCTCCTCCCCCCCAGATATAAGAATATGGCTGTTGCCTAACTATAATTATTGACTCATGTCACCCACTTATAATTTTATTTCAGCCTTGAAGCTGCACTTCAAGCTGTAGCTGGTAATGGTGTTACAGTTCCATATTGGGATTCGTCTGTCGATTTAGAAATGGGAAACAGACAATCTGTTCACGACAAAGTATTTCGGTAATGGCCTTGGTCGAGTAGCAACTGGCTTTTTTGCAAACCTCCCAGGACAAATGATATGGCGTGCCATCAATGGCCGTGGTGGACTTATATCAAAGAACGGTATAGCAGCAGTTTTATCGTGCAATAGTCACAGTCAGATTGTTCGCTATGACCAACGTCGTTCTTGTTGGGAGTGTTACCATGATGGTGTACATAACTAGGTTGATGGCAGTATGGCCCGAGGCAACCTTGCTGCTTATGGCCCAATATTCTGGTGTCATCACACATTTGTTGACTATATATGGGAGCTGTTTCGAAGACGTATTCAAAATGCTCCAGCAGATTATCCCGTTGAATATCCATTACATGGACCGAATGATCTTATGCGATTTGATAATTATAGATATAGACCAAATCCACCAATATCAAACCAAGCTGGATACAGTAACAGGTATGCTCGACTTCGGCAATATGCTCCTGCTCCAAGTTGTGCAAATAATTGCTTGAATAGTCCAGACCTTTATTGCAGCACTAATATAAATCGATGTATCTCACAGGAGTCGACACAAGTGTCAGCAGCTGCTGTGGGTCCCATCGGTGCTTCTTTTGGGGGTACAACAGGAACTGGTTTCACGGGCACCGTCGGCAGTTCTGATGGTATTGCTTCCGAAATAACTCTAAGGAACATTGCTGAGGACATGCAAAGAAATAGTCCACAAGAACCAGCCAATCTATTTGAAAATTCCTTTATTGACCCAAACACTCGCTCTATGCTAGTATCTGATACGATTGGTTTGTGAGATTATTTTTGCAAATATTAAAGGTATGAGTATAAATAGAAAGTTACACAGTCAACAATTCCATGAATGCCAGCAACAATATCAACTACATTTCACTTCAAGTTATGGAACACGGCATATGACGATGTAAATCCAGGTCCTGGCTTGGGACATGTACTAAGCATTGTTAGGTTAATCCGGTCAATGGGATCCCAACCCTTCCCCTCTTTATAATTAGATTTCTAACGACAATACAGATATGAACAAACATGTATAAATAAAAACTTGCACAGATTCGCTTCCACTCAGGAAGACCACGTGTTATCGCAAAAAATTAATAACGACATACACATGGAGAGTACGGTAGCAAAGCAGGATAAGTAAAAATTAATAACGACATAAACATGGGGAGTACAGTAGCAAAGCAGGGTCATTAAAAATTAATAACGACATAAACATGGAGAGTACAGTAGCAAAGCAGGGTCAGTAAAAATTAATAACGACATAAACATGGAGAGTACAGTAGCAAAGCAGGGTCAGTAAAAATTAATAACGACATAAACATGGAGAGTACAACAGCAAAGCAGGGTCAGTAAAAATTAATAACGACATAAACATTGAGAGAACAGTAGCAAAGCAGGGTCAATAAAAAATTAATAACGACATAAACATGGAGAGAACAGTAGCAAAGCAGGGTCAGTAAAAATTAATAACGACATAAACATGGAGAGTACAGCAGCAAAGCAGGGTCAGTAAAAATTAATAACGACATAAACATGGAAAGTACAGCAGCACAGCGGGGTCAGTAAAAATTAATAACGACATAAACATGGAGAGTACAGTAGCAAAGCAGGGTCAGTAAAAATTAATAACGACAGAAACATGGAGAATACAGCAGCAAAGCAGGGTCAGTAAATGCCCGTAGTTAACTGGCCACTAACTAAGAAGGTAGAATCTGGCTGTTAAGGACCATAACTCTTTAGACAAAAAATAATCCAAACTGATACTTCTAACAGATTTAGCATTAATTACTCATAAACATCTAAATAAATAAAATAATGGTCTTTGAGGGAGACCAGAATCAATTGGATATCAATTTGTTTGAATTTAATATTGAATGTAATACAAAAAATGTAGTATTATAATATAGAATGTTTGTATATAAATGTACTAATTTAAATGTTAGTTGGGCCAAGTAGTTCTAGTCTATAAGCACATAAAACATTTGTCAAGGAGACAACCACAATTGATGCAGCATACAATTTATAATTAAGGATATCAATGATTTTATAAGTATTGATTTGTCAGATTTGAACCTTTTAACATTGTAATTTTTTTTTATCAGATCTCTACATGCAAAATTGCATCAATATACAAGATCTGTATTGCGGTAATAATATGTCAATAATTTATGAAACAGTACCTGGCATAGCGTTTTCATAATCACAAGATTATGATAATTTAAGTCCGACCCATTATTACAAATATGGGATGATCGAATCAAGCGAGATGATTGGGTCAATATCAGCATCACAGAAAGTACAATTGGGATAGGGAAAGAAAGGAAAACGTATCTTTTGGCGTAAACGCGTGTATTAAAGTTACAGGGATATGTCTTAATAAAAAAATTGACAATCGTTTGTAATGTTAGACTTTTGCAACGTAAGGTCTCTGGGAGAACAATTGTTTTGCAACATTAAGAAAATTAGGAGTTTTTTTTCAATTAAGACATCATCTAAATATCGGTAATTATTGTGGAATACACTAATCGATAGTGGGCTAGATGAAGTTGGTGATGTTTAGTAATAAATTGAGATTCAAAACAGTATAAAACAAATCAGAAATAAGTTAAGCACAATTCGTTCCCATTTAAATTCCAACAATTTGACAAAGCACTTTATTGCAAAAATGAATATAAATATTGTCTAGCAAACATTTACATCACAAATTATGCCCTCACAAGTCATAATGCAGTATTTATCTCCTTTTCATCGCTAAACAATGATGTTTATTTCGTTACAGTATATGTAATCACAGCCATGAACATTTATATTTAATAAGTTTATGTAGTAGATACATATACAAAGTAGAAAAGTCACTATTTTCAACGGAATTAAACTAAGAAACAAGGGAACGACGTTTTTCCAGTACTTCATTATAGTTTGTATACTCCAAAAATAGTCTTATCAACTGTAATTCCAGATCTTATTATAAAGCAATGTAGAAGTGTTTGTTTTTAGTTAAGGCCCTTTTTACAGACACTTTTGTGGCACAACATTTGCTCGATGCTGATATAAAAAGGAAATTTGAAGGTTATTTGTTTAATTTAGTGGATCAATACATAGAAGGAATATGTTAAAGATGGGATGTGAAGTGTAGAGGTTGAATAGAGAAATCATGTTTATTCAGAAATACAATGTAGGTGTATTTTGACAAGGTTTTGAATTTAAAATCTCTCCTGAAAATATGGACAATATTTAGGTACATTTTTCTAGCTGCTTCATCAACTGGAAAAAAAAAGATCTGGTTAATTATTTTTCCTAATAATTTTATAGATTGTCAAATTCTTTGTTTAATTTTGTGTAATTTGCAAATCCACTATTGTCCATAAATTTGTACTATGAAATTGTTCATGAATGTTTTCATCAGCACTCTTCCATTTAAACCGCTTACCCTTCCGGAGCGCATGGGGTCATCCCGACGTTTAGTGGCATTCGTGTTACTCGATCTTTAGTTTTCTGTGTAGTGCTTTGTAGATCGTTGTTTGTCCTTCTACTATGGCCATTGTGTTGTTTGTCCTACTATGGCCATTGTGTTTTTTGTCCTTCTACTATGGCCATTGTGTTGTTTGTCCTTCTATTATGGCCATTGTGTTGTTTGTCCTTCTACTATGGTCATTGTGTTGTTTGTCCTTCTACTATGGCCATTGTGTTGTTTGTCCTTCTACTATGGCCATTGTGTTGTTTGTCCTTCTACTATGGCCATTGTGTTATTTGTCCTACTATGGCTATTGTGTTGTTTGTCCTTCTACTATGGCCATTGTGTTGTTTGTCCTTCTACTATGGCCATTGTGTTGTTTGCCCTTCTACTATGGCCATTGTGTTGTTTGTCCTTCTACTATGGCTATTGTGTTGTCTGTCCTTCTATGGCCATTGTGTTGTTTGTCCTTCTACTATGGCCATTGTGTTGTCTGTCCTTCTATGGCCATTGTGTTGTTTGTCCTTCTGCTATGGACATTGTGTTGTTTGTCCTACTATGGTCATTGTGTTGTTTGTCCTTCTACTATGGCCATTGTGTTGTCTGTACTTCTACTATGGCCATTGTGTTGTTTGTCCTTCTACTATGCCATTGTGTTGTTTGTCCTTCTACTATGCCATTGTGTTGTTTGTCCTTCTACTATGCCATTGTGTTGTTTGTCATTCTACTATGACAATTGTGTTGTTTGTCCTTCTGCTATGGCCATTGTGTTGTTTGTCCTTCTTCTTTTTACGGATTCTGATAACCATTTTGGTGTCTCCAAGCTCTTAAGAACAATAAGAGGATAATGCGTCATAGATGACATAATGACAGCTTGTCAAATTGATTTTTAGAAGGACGATGGTATTGTGGTCCCTTTGTAACAAAAGTTTTACCCTCTATGTTGTGGTACACCAGGGAATGACAGGACAGATAACTCTGTTTAGAAGATTTGTCTAGATTCTGTATGCCATACTCAAAATATACTTGTTACTGTTTCATATTCAATCAAATATATAGACATATAACATACAACAGTGGCATGTCATATTAAAACATGTTCTAGCATATATCTGTATGTTATAAAGGGTAACAACCAAACCCTACACACAGCCTTTGTGTTTTTCAATTTATTTTATTATTCAACGTGAAAACGTGGTCATCGCTGTCCGTATTTATTCATAAATTATTGTTATCAGTTATTTCAACAAATATGTCGATCACTTCACTATATATATATATATATGTAATCATACACAAAAAGTGCCATATTTCACTATGTATGTGTAACTTAAACCAGGACCGTGGGTATAAATAGCGGTGGGCGGAGCAAACATTCAGATTGTTCATTATTTTGGCCACGGTTATCTCGAGGAGGAAAAATCAATGATAGAAAGTTTCACAGTTACTTTTGAAGCAAAATATTTGACAGGCATGGTAACTAATGTTCCTCCATCCGAAACTTTCAGTCTTTATATTAAAAACAATATTCTTCATCAGTCTAAAAACTACAAAAGTAACTTTGAAAATTAAATTTTCTGAGGTATGCAACCTTTAGGTCGCGTTGGTCATGTGATATAGAGTTTCATAAATATTCTGTTCATATCAACAGGGATTTTTGATGATAAGCTCCGCCCACAAATTTTTGTCGGTAGGCACTACAGCAAATTCTCCTTTAAGGGTGTGAACCATCTTTTCAGTCCTCCCTTCATTATGAAATCTGTCAATTAATTCACACAAACTCTCGTTTGATTTAAAACAAACTTTGTCGCCTCACAAATCTGCAGCATGTCAAATAGAAGGCCATATTCGTGGGAAAATATCATCTGAATTCTTTATTCCAATTAAACCATATACATAGGTATTACCTATCGACTTTTTTTATTCAGGTAATGGACACGTTTCAGTACCTTTCGAAATATATTACTTTTTGTGGAACTTTTCAACTTGCACATGTAATAGTGGCGTGATCGACATGTTGGTAGAACAATCAGTTGGGAGTAAATATGGACAGTAATGACTACATGTATGTGTACGTGCTTTCTATTTAAAAAATAAATTAAATTGAAAAACACAAACATGTGAGAATAGATTCTTATTGTTACCCATTATGCTATATATAGACTACACGTACCTATATGGTGCAATTTCTTAATAATTAAAAATTAAAGCCCCAGTGTAAATACCAGTATCCCTTTTATTTCGATCAAAGGATACAGTCATATATTTGGTGTACACTTCTATCCCCCCCTCCCCCTTGTCTTTGACGTTGCGTGATACATGGATATAATATTAAAGATATATCTCTTGACTTACTTCCCCTCTTTTCGCTGCGTGATACAGTGGCTACCACCACTACTACCGACAAAAGCATAGTTAAGTAACTACTGACATTACTCCAAACTGAAATTCTACATACTGAAAAACGAAAATCGACCTTCTCCAAGAATCATACGATATATACAATACGATAATAAACAATTAAATATTAGATGTGGTTTATTGATTAAGATGTTCTATCAATGTTTTTAAAAGAAGGAAAACCAACTAAAGTTACATGGTGCAACTAATGTATTCAGTGTTATTCGGAAAAATATCTATTTATAGTTTCATATTTCCGAAATATTTATATTTGGAAAAATGGGGAAAACCTACTTGAAATTTCATCGTCGTTCTGATGTAGACTGGTAAGATGTATTAGTTATATTAGAATTTAAATTATAAAGCAAAGCAAAAGCATTTTTCAGTCATAAAATAATTTGTGTCATCATATTTCATTTTATCTCTCAATGTAAAAACTTCTGAGTAATTATTAAGAGTTTCTTGCTTCAGTAGATCACAGGGCCTTGTCACTATCCACGTAAAAATACTTTATCAATGCATTGACAAGGCCCTGTGAGTATATCACAATATATTGCATTCCAATATTTGTAGGGTTCAATATGAGTACAGTCAATTTCAACAGACAAGATGTATATCTTTTTCATTGAAATCAAATCTTTCAAAATATTTTGGAAGTGTTTTTACCATAGGAAAAACTTGGATACGTATGTATGTATTAAATAGCTTCTGTAAACAGTTGTATATTTTGTATTACATGTTTTTGTACTACATAAAAACGATACATATGGAGAAAGAATAATAATACATAAACATAAAATACAATAGCAATTGGAATCAAAGATTTTAGTACCACAAAAAACAGACAAATAAACATAACTGATGAATATTGATATACAAAATCAATAGGCCAGACATTACTTTGTTGTACAATATGAGGTTCTCCTCCCACGGGCATAGGTAACCTTTGTAGTTCATAAACAATATGAGGTTCTTCTCCCACGGGCATAGGTAACCTTTGTAGTTCCTAAACAATATAAGGTTCTCCTCCCACGGGCATAGGTAACCTTTGTAGTTCCTAAACAATATGAGGTTCTTCTCCCACGGACATATAGGTAACCTTTGTAGTTCCTAAACAATATGAGGTTCTCCTCCCACGTAAATATGTAACCTTTGTAGTTCCTAAACAATATAAGGTTCTCCTCCCACGGGCATAGGTAACCTTTGTAGTTCCTAAACAGCATGACGTTCTCCTGCAACGGACATAGGTAACCTTTGTAGTTCCTAAACAATATAAGGTTCTCCTCCCACGGGCATAGGTAACCTTTGTAGTTCCTAAACAACATGACGTTCTCCTGCAAAGGACATAGGTAACCTTTGTAGTTCCTAAACAATATAAGGTTCTCCTCCCACGGGCATAGGTAACCTTTGTAGTTCCTAAACAATATAAGGTTCTCCTCCCACGGACATAGGTAACCTTTGTAGTTCCTAAACAATATAAGGTTCTCCTCCCACGGACATAGGTAACCTTTGTAGTTCCTAAACAATATAAGGTTCTCCTCCCACGGACATAGGTAACCTTTGTAGTTCCTAAACAATATGAGGTTCTCCTCCCACGGACATAGGTAACCTTTGTAGTTCCTAAACAATATAAGGTTCTCCTCCCACGGACATAGGTAACCTTTGTAGTTCCTAAACAATATAAGGTTCTCCTCCCACGGGCATAGGTAACCTTTGTAGTTCATAAACAATATGAGGTTCTCCTCCCACGGACAAAGGTAACCTTTGTAGTTCCTAAACAATATAAGGTTCTCCTCCCACGGGCATAGGTAACCTTTGTAGTTCCTAAACAATATAAGGTTCTCCTCCCACGGGCATAGGTAACCTTTGTAGTTCCTAAACAATATAAGGTTCTCCTCCCACGGGCATAGGTAACCTTTGCTGATTTAGGACTTTCTCTTTAGGTTATTTGATTTACTTCCACCCAAAGATTTTTTTAAATAATATTGTTTTTCTATATTTTGACTTTGACTCTAATTGATGAAGGTTATTCCCGAACCACATTGACTGCACAAAATTAGATATCACGTTTCATATTATGACCTTTATGAAAGCTTCGTCAATTTCACATATAGGCCTATTAGCGTCGTTCAGTCAACAAGGAAGTGTAACTAATAGGGTGTGTAAAAGTTATTTATCTTTGTATAATAATGTAGATAATCATAACACATTACCTGTAACGTACATTTAAAATCAAGGGTTTTTAACTGTATTCAATTCAATACGAATTGTAGTGTGTCTCTATTAAAGGACACGAACACCGTGTTGTCAGTGTCCATTTCCGTTTCGCTTTGTTTAGACTCTGTGTAAATATATTTTCTTTAAAATAATAATTATTATGAAACAGCAGCTGTATATTACTAGTTTAGCATTAACTTTCATAGCGATAAAAACGTAGATAATAAATATAGTGCGCTCTACACGTTTGTGAAATAACCTTTATCAGGTACGTTCTAAACCAAAGGGCCTGAAGACGATATCCAAAATCTGATTTAATATAGCTGAAAAATTGCTCGCTGGACGTTAAGCATCAATCAATTCAATCAATCAATCAATCAATCAACCAAAATCAGCTGAGGTTACCTGTGTTTTTAAAGAAAAAGAAAACAAACAAACAAGAAGAGTACATGATTACAAAACATACACAGAGATTTATACTATTACTGTTTGTTTGACTCTTTGTTTGTATAGTATTGTTGTGTTTCATTCTGACTTATCTGTTAACTCGAAAATCTCTTCGGATCTCTCTAAGTTCATCTGGTATAGGTATAATCAAACCTGGATTCAAGTATTGATATGTGAGTCAGTTTTTGGCGTATTTGTCTTGTTTGGTGAACTAAATGTTTCAACAGACGATCGGCATTCCAATGTTAATTAAGCTCCACTACCTATTATTTGTTTCAATGCGCTGATGGGGCAGACTTCCTTCAAGAATAAATAAATAAAATTAACACAATGAAAAGGTACATATCAAGTTGTGTGTGCGCGACGCGTTTCTGGAATAATCTTCATCAGGTACGCTCAAAGCTAAAAGATTGGAAAAACTAATTATTTAAAAGTCTTTGGGAAGACAAATTATTTAAAAGTCTTTGGGAAGAGAAATTATTTAAAAGTCTTTGGGAAGACAAATTATTTAAAAGTCTTTGGGAAGACAAATTATTTAAAAGTCTTTGGGAGCAAGAAAACCAAAAGGCCAAAACAGGGTGGCCAAATTTAGCTAAGGTCACATACCGTATGCCTGAGGGGAGGAAATCCCTAGTTTTAATATTGAATTACACACGATTTAGGAACTGAATTAAAAAAAATATCTAATAAATTATGTCAGTGCCCAAGTACCCACCATTGGGTGGATAATACCCGCAAGGACTAATAGTCCACCAACAGAGGTATCGACCAAAGAATACCACTGACCGCGTTATCTTAATACTCGAGGTACCCAAGGGGAACTTGTAATAGTAATGAAAACGTAGATATCAAGCTTAGTACGCACGACGCGTTTCTGTAATTACCTTCACCAGGTACGCCCAATACCAAAATATTTGAAAGCAAAATAACTTCAAAGCCAACTTCTCATTCAATAACAGCAATATCCCATCAGCACCAGCGTATGGAACAACTCAAATATTCTTCTAGGGCTTGTGCCCCTGGACGATGTTCTGGACATAACTCAGAATTTAGTCTATGGGGACATTATTGTTGTTTGCGATACAACGAGGGAAGGACAATTATTCAGTTTAGGTATACAATAGAATGATGGAAGACCAAGTTATTAATCTCACAGGGGCACATAAATGACATAGGGTTTCTAAGTAAATTGTCAAAACGATTCCCAAATACAATCGGAAAATGGAGATATTACATTTTGATTAGTATCAAAATTTGTTTTATTTTTAAGTCATTGAATCGGATACAGCCACTTCCGGTTTGCGCTGGATTTTTCATATGAATTCGGAATTCTCTAGACCGGTCATGTGTAACAATGCCATTGTGATCATCTCCTCTCAAATGTAAAGTAAGCCTTTAAAATACAAATAATTGTTCCAATGCAGATTATAAAAATATGTTCAACCCCAAATTATTGACATTTGATTTTTAAAGCACCCTTTTTTTATTTTTTAAATCGAAAGTGGCTGTATCAGATTCAATGACTTCAAAATAAAAGAAGCTACCTTCGCTAAATATTCTAGTCCAATTCGTCCGAGGGGGGCCCTGTAGGTATATTTAAATGTGGCAGTCGAAAAGAGAAATATCTCGGGAGTGTAACGATATAATTGGGTCAGCGAAAGGATCACAAATAAGCGAAAAATATTGAGGCGAAGTGTGGAAGGGGAAAAGGACAAATGTTTACCTTGGAATAAGGAAGAGGAGGGGGCATATATATTTTTTGAATGAAACAAGTGCCTGCGGTAAAAATGTCAAGAAATGAGTTGATATTTTTCTTTATCTCAAGTTCTTTATGTTATGTTAATGGAATCCAGTCAGCAAACTTTAGGTTATTAATTGATAGAACATCATTAATATACCTGAAAGTAAGATTAAGGGTTTTATTTTCTGTAATTTTCTGTCTATGATAAGTTTTGACCTCTTTTTTGTTGTCTTTCATTATACCAGTAATAGTTAGTCAGATAGAAGTAAATAGCTGTGATTACTGTTTCGAATCTATATTTAGACTGAATTTTGCTACATATACAATTTGCAATTTCTTTAAATTTGACAACATTGATGCAATTCAATAGCCCATTTTCAATACATAATTTTCGTTTATTATTTAAAAAAGTCACTGCGTATTATGCAATGTAATTTAAGATAACTGTAGACATCAAATTCACATTTTCTACCTACATTTGACTTTAATATTTAAGTCATGAGATGAGTTCTATATTTAGAACAGTCGTTATACGTCTCGTTTTAACAAAAAATATCTATATCAGAAGTTATTTCCCAGAGAAAATCATTGTGGGTAATTTTTAATGCTTCATTTTAATTCTGAATTCTTTATTTGTAATTAAAACCCGCCACTGTTTATTGAAGTGCCTGGACCAAGTCAGGAGAGTAAGTCATCATGGTCATGTATATGTGTGTTAGGGGTATCAATTTAGCATTTGTTTCTACGATTTTTCTGTAAGATTTTAGAACGATATTTTTGTTCTTCATTATATCAATTCTTTATTTTAAAGTCATTATCCGTATTTCTAAACTCGTCACCCTTTATAATAATAATAATAATAATAATAATAATAATAATATTTATTCAGGTACATAAAAGGCATACATGTAATTTGACACAATACATTACATACAGTATTTAAATAAATTCAAGTATTTCAGAGATAGACAATCACATGACTGCAAAAGAGTATTACATTGGTAAAAAAAAAATGTGAAAAATGTTAAGACAAGCGAATCAGAAATGCCTAGCACCCAAGGACAACCCACAAAAGCTTAAATAAAGCTTATATACAGTGGGGTCATTACTATTTCTTTCCTAATTGTAACTTTTTCAATCATGATTCCAAAGCATGAAATGCTAAGTGTGAATTTTCAATTTCTCCTTGAACATTATTAATTCATAATGTTTATTGTAAATGATCCCAGTTTAAGGGGTTTGTGTTGCTCTATTTATCTGTGCCGAGTTTTGTCCATCTGATGTTGGCCATTGTATTATCTGATGTTGGCCATTGTATTATCTGATGTTGGCCATTGTATTATCTGATGTTGGCCATTGTATTGATGTTTTCCATTGTATTATCTGATGTTGGTCATTGTATTATCTGATGTTAGCCATTGTATTATCTGATGTTGGCCATTGTATTATCTGATGTTGGCCATTGTATTATCTGATGTTGGCCATTGTATTATCTGATGTTAGCCATTGTATTATCTGATGTTGGTCATTGTATTATCTGATGTTGGCCATTGTATTATCTGTAGTTGGCCATTGTATTATCTGATGTTGGCCATTGTATTATCTGATGTTGGCCATTGTATTATCTGATGTTGGCCATTGTATTATCTGATGTTGGCCATTGTATTATCTGATGTTGGCCATTGTATTATCTGATGTTGGCCATTGTATTATCTGATGTTAGTCATTGTATTATCTGATGTTGGTCATTGTATTATCTGATGTTAGTCATTGTATTATCTGATGTTAGTCATTGTATTATCTGATGTTGGCCATTGTATTATCTGATGTTAGTCATTGTATTATCTGATGTTGGTCATTGTATTATCTGATGTTAGTCATTGTATTATCTGATGTTAGTCATTGTATTATCTGATGTTAGCCATTGTATTATCTGATGTTGGTCATTGTATTATCTGATGTTAGTCATTGTATTATCTGATGTTGGTCATTGTAT
>MJUT01010555.1:38543-65270 GCA_002080005.1 Gigantidas platifrons | reverse complement strand
CATTGTATTATCTGATGTTGGCCATTGTATTATCTGATGTTGGCCATTGTATCATTTGATGTTGGTCATTGTATTATCTGATGTTAGCAATTGTATCATTTGATGTTAGCCATTGTATTATCTAATGTTGGCCATTGTATCATCTGATGTTAGCCATTGTATCATTTGATGTTAGCCATTGTATTATCTGTTCTTCGATTTAGGGCATCTTATTACCCATTTAGTATCCTCAATGTTTTCCTGTTTTTGCTACAAATATAGAATTACAATATAAGTGAGTGATCGATTGTTGTTTAACGTCAACGCTGCAATTTTTTTAGCTATATCATGGCGAGAACAAGTTAATGTTCAATGCAATGATGACGAGGTCCGCTCTGTCCTAGAACAACACGCTCAGCTGGATTTTTATTACAATTTAAGAAGAAAGACTATATCATTATGATGGTACAGTAAAGATGAAACGTTTCACAATTTTGAGATTTTTTTATATTTTTTTTTATTAAACAGTTGTTTATATGCAAGACCTTTTACTGTATTTATGCAGACGAATTTTCAAAAGTTGGTTAAAATTATGTCTTTTTCAGCTATATCATAGCGAGAATAAGTTAATTTTCAATGAGATGATGTTGAAGTCCGCTTTGTACTAGACCAACACGCTTAGTTGGATTTGTATAGTGCTAACTGACAAACAACAGTCTGCGTGTAGACATGTCGCCCAACTCTGACACATTATTCTGCTTCTAAACCAACAACAAGTTTTTGCTCTTTCTCCCCAACGCTGAGTGTTTAGTGGAGAAGCAACGATTACAAATTTCATAGTATTTGGTTTGACCGATCGGGACTCGAACCCACGATCTACCGTATTCGAGTCGAGCACGCTAACAATTATGCCATCGATGCGGTTACGATTAGTTGGATATTCAGGCAATCAAAATACGGAACAACAGATTTCGGCATATTGCTGATATTTAAATTTACGATGATGTATATTAAATGTAATAAACTGTAGGTAATTCAATACATTGTGAATTATTTGAGTATGTTGTTTTATTTTTCATTCTCTAAATTTGACAATATTTACCCATGTTGTTATATTGTCTCCCTATGATTTCTGTCTTATTCTGAATATATTTTATGCAACCAAATCTCTTAGGAAATGATGTGTCTATGCAAGTGCTTTCCGCGTGAGAGTAAAATGCCAATCCTCATATATAACCGGGCGAACATTCAACAATGTTATTATAAAGAGCGGTACAATCCTGAACGTAATATAAAATATATTTAATCCTCGAGACACATAAGTTGTCATATTTATATTATCATCATTAAAATATTAAATAGTGTCCAAGGCAACCAGAAGATACCAAAGTGATAACCAGAAGCTGTAACCCGAAGGACAGACAATACAATGATCAAAATACAAAGGACAATATAATGGAAAAAAATAATACCTCAATGTCGGAACATTTCCAAATTCCAATAGAACACAAATATAAAAAGACCAAATCGTTACTATTAAGGCGCAAATATATGGGCGCTGACTTTCCTGGCTTGGCACGGGCACTTCATTAAAAATGGCGGAGTTAAACTAGTTGCATAACCCCAAACTACCCCTGTTAGTGATATGATACAGTTATACAAGTGGTTTCTAGATATGAACATAACCAGACGAAGAGCGTTATTATATAGAACGCTATAATCTAGAACATCATACATAGCACACGAGGAAAGGATATAATGCTATAATCTAGAACATCATACAATACATTTTGTCATCTGTATGCAAGCACTGGAATACTTTTCAAGAAGTAAAAGTGCAAACAATGGCTATGCTTCAGCATTGATATCATATAATGTCAAAGTCTCATAGAATGAGTATGGAAAAGTCATTACAATACTACACCACAATGTCCTGTGAAACAAATTGATAATGTGTTTTTTGTAATTTTAGAGATCGGAGGGAACAACTTATAAAGTATCATCATTTGTCATGTGACTTCGTATTAGCCAGGAATGTCTACAAAAGTGGAATAAAATGATAGGGTGATTTTCTGTCACCATGTCCTTCCTGGTAAACAATGAGTCAAAAATGGATAATTTGGCAATCGTGGTGCGCTAATTAAATTTCTTATCGTAAGTGGGAGACACTCTAAAACTCTGCATGTCTTAACTTTAATTAGAGATACGAATTCTACTATACTACAGAATATGGAGAGTCACTTAAAGAAGGAAAGTTGTGACTGAGAACTAACTAACATGGCTGATTATATCCCCTTAGTAGATAATCCCTCACTGTGTCACGAGTGTGTCATTGTAAAATGTTTACAGAGAAAAAACCCATGTCTTCGGTCGAATGAAATCTCCAGGGAAATTGAAACATTGGGATTTATGATAAGTGATTTTGAGGTCCATCCTAGAGAGAACACATTCGGGATAAAGCTTTTAAGTGCCATAAGAGACAAACGATTGGTTGTAGTATTTTATTGTCACCACGTCAAATCGACGTTAGAAAATGTAATAAAACAAAAACTAATACCTCATAGTGATAAAGTCGTCATCATTACAGAAACTCACTGCACACTCAGACACATGGAGACATTTACAAAGTTTACAATAAACGATACCGACGCAATGATACAACGCATACAAGAAATATTAAAACCTTGTGAAGAAGAAAACTCAGAATGTCGTTATGAAGACCCTCCACAACGTCCCATAACAAAACCAGTTTCACATGAAACAGATTTAAAGGAATTAATTCTACCTACCACAAATATTAAACCTGACACTGTTCAACCCAGTGGCTTTATACATGCTGAGACACTTGATGCTGACAACAACGAAAACAGAGGAATATACGTTCTACGACCAGCATGTTTACCTAAAGGTTAGTAGTTCTATGACCAGTATGTTGACCTAAAGGTTAGTAGTTCTACGATCAACATGTTTACCTAAAGGTTAGTAGTTCTACGATCAGCATGTTAACCTAAAGGTTAGTAGTTCTACGACCAGTATGTTGACCTAAAGGTTAGTAGTTCTACGATCAACATATTTACCTAAAGGTTAGTAGTTCTACGATCAGCATGTTTACATAAAGGTTAGTAGTTCTACGACCAACATGTTTACCTAAAGATTAGTAGTTCTACGATCAGCATATTTACCTAAAGGTTAGTAGTTCTACGATCAGCATGTTTACCTAAAGGTTAGTAGTTCTACGATCAGCATGTTTACCTAAAGGTTAGTAGTTCTACGATCAGCATGTTTACCTAAAGGTTAGTAGTTCTACGATCAGCATGTTTACCTAAAGGTTAATAGTTCTACGATCAGCATGTTTACCTAAAGGTTAGTAGTTCTACGATCAGCATGTTTACCTAAAGGTTAGTAGTTCTACGATTAGCATGTTTACCTAAAGGTTAATATTTCAACGATCAGCATGTTTACCTAAAGGTTAGTAGTTCTACGATTAGCATGTTTACCTAAAGGTTAGTAGTTCTCTAAAGGTTAGTAGTTCTACGATTAGCATGTTTACCTAAAGGTTAATATTTCTACGATCAGCATGTTTACCTAAAGGTTAGTCGTTCTACGATCAGCATGTTAACCTAAAGGTTAGTAGTTCTACGATCAGCATGTTTACCTAAAGGTTAGTACTAATAATTTGCTTTGTCTGAAGTATGTCTAAAAGTATATCTTTGAGAACAAATTGATGTTTTTGTTGTGTCTGTTACCTGACGGACTTATGTACTTGTTGCTCGTCTTGAAATATATTCTGTATCGAATAACATACGACAACAGAATTCTATCTTACATATTTAGCTAATGGTGGCCACATATTAGTGTATAAAGTCAATCATTTCTGTGTACGAATGTATATCATTAAGCGAAAATTTAGCTGAACAATTATTTCTACATATTGAATTTTGTATCTGTTTTCCTTGAACTAGCATTATCTTTGACTGTAATACAGCGTTTTACAGCTATAACACATAATGTACTAATGGTGTCTTTCTGACAATTGGATCATGATATTGTAAAAAAGCGCACGTCTTAAGTATAAGATACAGTACTATTGAAGCAAAAGAAGCATCACAGAAACCAGAAACAGAAACCCATTATATTCAATTCGTCTTTTGTTTCAATAGTAATATATCTAACTTGCACAATAATGATTTTATAATTAATAGAATAAAAAAAGTCGTGAGAACAGTTTTGTTTGTGAAGGTGTTTACAACATTGGTCAAATGCTTAAGCTCGTTCATAAACAGAACTTCAAAAACATCGGCCTGTAACACCGGGCTGTAGCTGATATTAGAGACCGCATTTACAATAACATTGCTGGGGGTATTATTGTACAAGCAAACATATTTATTGAGTTAGATTGGTTTTTGTATTTTTTTTGCAATTATTTTAGAATACGGAATAATGTTCATTCAAGTCTTGTATTATTTCTTATTCATTACAAGTCGGGTAATAACAGAAGGCGCTCGGTGGGTTGACGGATATCTTTATTGTCCCAAGTAGAATGGATGGGATCAGGAAATTGCCTTGCAACATATTGCCAACAACCACTTCCAACATAGCTGTTGCAAGTTGTCTTTTACGGGTAAGGATTGCAGTATTCTCCAGAAGCTGATGTATTCATTTACGTCCCGTCCAAAGGATGAGTGGTACATTTGAATCGTCTTGTACAACCAGCAGACCCTATAGGTCTGATTACCCATATGTCTGATTACCCCATAGGTATCTTTAAAACATTTCTTGCGCTACACAGCCATAGGTATATAGGTAGGGTACTTACAGCAGGTGGTCGCAAGTTTGACTGAATCATTGCTTTGAAGAGAAATAACCAGATATACCACGTTGATACAAGAAAAAAAAACTGATCAGTGTATTGACTATGATATAATTTCAGTGAAAGTATTATTGCCTGTTAATGAAATGAAAAGAAGATTCAATGGTGCGACAGAAGAGAACAGAGAAGATCTGTCAAAACAAATTCTTGCCATAACGCTTAAGGATGTAATTAAAAAAGGTGACTTTTTAAACATGCTTAATCTTCTTGACATTGGGGACTGTAGAATACAATGTAGTGTATTCAGTGCTATTAATGCTTTCCAGCTTGAGACGAATCTATATAGTCGATGCATCAAAGGAACGGAAGTATTGAGAGCAGCAAAATATTTGTTTGGGTTGTGCCAAAATTGGTCAGCAAATCCGGTTGCTATGGTTAAACTTTTACCAGTGACACTAGACACTATCGCCATTTTGTATCTGTCATCCTGTATAAGTGGAATGTCACAATCAAACTTAGTTCCGGAAACACAAGTATTTGCTGATAATTCAGTCTCAATTGTTGAAAAACTTATTTCTAATTCTGCAGCTTCAGTTGAAAGTTTACCAGAATGCTCAGATTTGTTGTGTTCGTTGAAAACAATATTTGAAAACTTAAAACATGTTGGCAAAAATCCAAGTCCATTGCTGATGGGAAATTTCCGAGATGGTCTTATGAACGAAGAGACCAGAATTCAACTTAAGAAGAAATTTAGAAATACAATGACTTACTTGGAACAATATTCCTTCATTCAGATTGTCATTAACCAGGTAAGATTATTGTACACTGTTATTTATTTTAATGAAGGTAAAGAGATGTAATTCTATCCTGTTGTACTTCATGTTGTGCGTGACACAGTTTAAACTATTTGACTTTCCAATCTTTCAATTTTGATCGTACCTGATGAAGGTTATTCTAGAAACACGTCATGCGCACTAAATTTGATACCAACTTTTTTTTATTAAGAGTATTTTTCATTTACCTGTTTGTGATATATTATGATTAATTTAAAAAAAATATTATTCGATTCCTCATCTTGTCATGGTAACTGTTCCATTCTTAGTTTTCATTAATTTGATTATTAAGCGTTCGATCTAATAATTGTACCTAAAACGGGACGACACCAGTTCAGATGAAATCAAGAAAAACGGCTACGCTATGTTCAAACAAAGAATAATAATAGCAAAAAAACACACCTGAAAATCTTACGACATACACACAAATATAACCAGATAAAAAGAGCACTACGTTACTATTCTATTATCAAATTATTAAAACAGTTTTGTTGTCTAACTTATTCCAGAAACGCGTCGTGCGCACTAAATTAAATAAGGATAATAACAAAATTACCGAACACCGAGCAATCTTCCAAAGAGAAAGTCAAAACTCATAAATCAACAAACAGACAAAATCAGTCAACAACCGGAAAACTGGGATAACCGCAATGGCCCTGACTTGGTACAAGTATTTCTAAAGATTTCTTAATTTCTGCGTTGTCATTACTATCACTGCGTCGATACCTAGTCCCCGAGGGTATCATCCGCCCATTAGCCATTGCTTTGGCACTCAGCAGACACTGACATGTTGAATTATCGAAATTTACAGTTCCTAAATAAAGCATTATTAAAACTAATGTTCTCCTCTCTCTCAGGCATATGAAACCTTTTCCGATTTTGGCTATCCTGTTTAGGCGCTTTGGTGTACTTGCTTCCAGTAAGTAAGTGAGTGAGTGAGTGAGTGAGTGAATAAGGAAGGTTTATATACATTAACAAATTCAAGTACTTTATTGCCATTATACAGTTACTGCATGTGACAAAATAAACAGAATACAAACAATGCAAACATGGTAAGAAAGACAAAATAATTTTCAAATAAACATTTCAAGAGTCCCCTGTCCTCAGTTCTGTAAACCGTTTTAAAAAGGAACCAAGCTTATTTACCTGAGTAGTTGTTTTAGGATTGAGGATGTAAGACACTTTATCTAAATCTGATAAACAATTAACAAATAACATAAGCTACGTGTCGTGTGCACTAAATATGATATCTGCGTTTTTTTCTTGCACTTATTGAAATATAATGTTTTTTTTCAAAGATTGTTATGAAATCAGATTTACAAATTGTCGTGTTCCTGGGTGAGTTAACTGAAATAATGGTGGGAAAAGTAGCAAAGAAACCGAAATGTATACAGAAAATCTATGCTTTATTGAGAGTGATAACTAAAGGGATAACACATCGACTTTGTAAAGGTAAGCATTATTGTTCCCTGTTTTTGTGTAAATAATGACATCGTCGTTTTGTACTAACATATTTGCTGAACTAATACTACTGACTAGCGAGTAACATGATTTTATGTTATTACAACACGTCACATAACGTGTAAATAGTTAAGGGGAAAATCATATAATAATAAAAGAAGTACTTTAATGATGATATAGAGTTTTATCCTGGGTTATTTTTTTGTGATAATAAATGGGTTGAAATAAATTGTTGCTTTATTATGACATTGTCATAAAAACACTTTTCACATTATCTTAATAAAGCCACGCCCATTACATGTACAGACAAATGACCGTGAACATTATATTTTTAACGAAATGCAAGAAAAATGTCAAAAATTTGTTCACAATATTGTGCAAAACAATGTGTTTTACGATTCATTTTAATTCACAAATAATAAATATTGTTTGTTCTATAAATACTTCGTTGATTATTAATGACCTATTTCATTTGTTTTTTTTTAAACGTAATATATTTTATTCAAATGCTTGCTACAATTAACACGCCAAAAGTCCTAGCTCCTTTTGGTGTTTCCGTGTTACATCATGTTCTGATTATCCAGGGCTATAATCAGAATTACATGATATATATATATATACAACCTAAATACAATTTCTATTTAATACCTTTTGGAAACATTTATTTATTTTACATTTAATATACAATTTTTTACTTTCATTAAAAATGTACACTTTTGAAGTGTTTTGTTTTCTTTTATTCTTTTAATAAATTAATTGACAAATATTCTATAAGTTTTAGTTACCATATAAACAAGAAGAGATATGGATTAAAATCCATATAAGATGGTCGATTTTATATCATTATACCATTGAGTGTTATGAATATGATGTGTGTATGGTCTTCAATTAGTTTACACACTCGGAAAACATCAGTATTGTTGTTTATCCATTCATTTTTTTTCTCCGTGTCAGACTTTTTTCTACCTGTCCCGGGATTTCGATATGGACCCTGTAATCACAAGTATTATTGTGTCGGCATGAAAAATATAAAGATTATGGAAATTCAAATAGATGACAGTTTTCTAAAAGGTATATTCATTTGGCTAAAAAACTAGCACGTAGCATTCAATCCATAGTGAATTGAATATTTTCGAGATTGTCTACCCCAGGGCCGTCTTAACATAATTATACCTCCCCCCGGTCAAAGCAGTGCACTGGGACCCCTACCTACACAACCACTCGCAGGAATAAAACTAAATGTCGGTAAAATTAAACATATATTTATTGTATTGGTACTTTCAACGCAATCAGTGTTTAAACGGTACACAACATGCATAGATTAACATGGCCCTATGCTCATCGGCCCCCGGAAAATTGCCGCGCGTCCCCATACGTTAAGACGGCGCTGCGTCTACCATGTCAAAAGAAAAATATTTTGGTGCGACGGTTCGTTGACAATTTTGCTCTCAATTCTTTTTTTCAGTTTTAATGTATTATTGGCTGCCTTGTAGGTTGAACACGAACAGCATAGAATATACACATGGTGGATACTTGGTTAGGGATCGACTATTTAACTTACAGGGGGGGGATTATTTTTTTTCTTGGGAATCAGAATATTTTTTTTAAGGAAAAAACCATAACCCCCCCCCCTTTTCAAGTTAAATGGTCGTTCCCTTGAAACAAATAGAAACGACGTCACAATTAATAAGGACATGTCTCTTTCGTTTCTGTTCATAATTTTTTTTTTTTTTTATCTGAACACAAAGAAACCAGCTTTCGATTTATATCAACATTTTTGAAGTGCAATGTGTCTTGTTTAATTTATGACTCGGTGAAATGTCTGCTATTTCCAGCTCGGGGGTGGATTGCTTTTACGAAACTCCGTGGGCAAGTCTGCTTGTACGAGACTGTGGATGTAGATCAATTGACTTTGGCGACCACAATACTGGAATACCAGTATTGTCTATAATACTGGTATAAAAAGTATTGTGGAGTTTTTCAAAACTTTTGTATTGTAATGGATGTTTATTTACGCATGTGTGTTATTACTACAGGTAATGTATAGAACTGGTTGTTGCTAAATATTGTCTTTGTTTCAGTTTAAGTAGACAGGTTTTTATTTCTGATTAAACTTAAGTGGTTTTATTTTGTTTGATAATAAAATATTGTAAATGGCATATATTTAGATTTTGGTTTATTTCAAGTATAACAAAGGGAAATAACTCTGGACCTTAATTTCTATCTGTTATCAATGAAAAAATAATATGCAAGCAATAATTTGATAACAACTTTTGGATGCTATACTTTTCATAGCGATGAGCATGCATATTAAAGGAAGGTTTCATCGACACAACGGTTTCTGAAGGGACACTGTAGAAACGTTCAGTACATTCTAGTCATTACACAACACCTATACAAGGTACGCTTCAGACAAACAATGACTTAAAACTCAATCACGAACATGTCATAGCAGAATTACCTTTCGTTTTATATCAACATTTTTGAATTGCAAGGTGTCTTAACAAATAAAAATCAATGTGTCTACTGTTATTAAATTCATTTAAGTCTTGTGGGTCAAAATTGCGACCGTGAAGCAAAAGGGTGCGGAGTAATTTCTTATTAAAAATTTTACGTTAAGGAGGTTTGCTTCTGAAATTAAAAATGATGGTATTTTCCTTAGTTCTATATTTTTGTAAAGTTAAAATATATTACTGCAAAATTATGGAGAAATGAGCAATTTAAATGACTTAAACGCCTAAGAACTACATCCGCGCATTGATAAGTAGGTTATACGAAGTCCAGGATAACTCTGGTCTTCTTGGAAGTGTTTATGAGGAATTGATTTCGACCAGGAAAATGGTTGGTTATGTGTAGATACCTGGAGGAGGAGCTAAAATTCTCGAGAAAGCTCAACCAATATTTTTTTATTTGGTAAATGACATGTACCTGAGTTTAATTTGACGTCCTAAACGGCTCGCGCTTTGCAAAAACCGCCAAATGTTTCAGTTTTCTAGTGAACGTCTGCCAAATAAAATGGAGTGTCACAATGGTGGGTGAATATTTGACTTTAAGTATATGTAGTGTCGGGGTGCTTAAAACAAAATAACAAATATATTTGCAATTTCTTTTTTTTAAATGTAAGAGTGAAAAATATTGTAAATTGAATAGACAATTTTGTTTAGCTTAATTTATATAGTATACATATTTTCTTCGAAGGTTAATGTTCAAAATATCATTACCGCAACATGTCCCAATGCTCATATAAATAAGATGATATTGAACAACCTTTTAGATATATTAGATGGTTTTATTTTTGATGCTTCAATATGTGCTTATTATTCATGAGTGCTTTTGCTTTATAACATGCCAGTATTTCCTAAAATAACGGCGTCCTTGAAAACGCAGTCATTCCCGCAACGGCATTTGAATTTTGCGCTAATGTTTGATGGGAGATAATAACAGAATGATAGATCATGCAACAGTTTAGCAGACGTTTTTTTATATCCATGATGGCGGGTGCAACCATGTATATTTCGTAGGTTTTCTTTAATTTGATCATTAACTCGACAATTTGTGGGCGTATGTTAATTGTAAGTCATTACCGTGTGCAGTAAAACAGCTTTATGTTTTATCAGAATTTTTACAAAAATAACACATATGCAATGATTATAACATTATGTACAACAACGACCAAAGAGTTGTGGCTTTTATACTCGAGAACCCCCATTATATCAACAAAAATCAACAAAATGTCATTACCGGAACGAGTCATTACCGTAACTTTTTATTGCGGTAATGATATTTGTCGTTACGGTAAGGACATTTGTCGTTACGGTAATGACGGTTTCATTACGAAATGCATAAATTAAGACATGTATTAATCAGTTTTGTAGCATATTAAGTTAATTATGCTAACTTTTTGAATTGACTAGCATCATTTTACTCCATTTATGTCATTACCGTAACATTAATTTCATTTCCGTAGCGTACTGACCTTACCGCAACACACTATAATTGTACATATAAACACTTATCTTGTAGTTTTATTGTCTAATAAATAATTGCATCGTGTTAATTAAGTTGTTTCAAGTACTAAAATGAGTATTTCAGTATAACTATATGTGCAGTTAGATATTAATTGATAATTTACAATTACGTTTGGGAGAAAATTTCTGACATTTTGAAACCGATTACAAAATAACGACAGTTTGCGACATCATTCTAAAGGTTTGAATTTACCATATTGTAAAGTATTTCAAATTCTGCTTATAACTGAAAATGAAAACTCAAATTTCGTTCCTGGCAAGCTTTGATCCAACATTTTTGGTATGTTGCGGAAATGACCATTTAGACTGATATCCATGTGAAAACTAATTAAAAAACAATTACTGCTGTATATATATTTAGGAAAATAAAGGTTAGTTCTGTTAAACAACCTTGGTCAAAATTTGATTCCACTACTTTAAAAATCTGAGATAATAGAATGCGTTTTTGTGCTCAAGTCAAAGAATGACCCTGGTATGGAAATAGACTTTTTAAATTTCGAAGGTCAGTGGGATCATACGATTGACGACATATTAATGGAACGCTTTCACAAATATGCAATGACATAGAAAATTAGCATGAAATGTCGCTCAGGCTAGATGATATCACACTTTCACTAGTCCAAGATTCCATGCCGTCCGACGGCTTATTTAGAACTTGCTGTAGCCGTGGGACGTCAGAGCGCTCTCCATAATGAAAACAGTGGATTTCCCTCCGCATCTCAACTGTGGCAAATTTCCACGTTTTGTGGCTATCAGATTTTATTTTCTATCCGAAACCCTTATATAAATCGCTTCACCAGTCATTTTTCTATTCATTCATAACCATCTTACCCTCAGAAATTGGTGTTACACTCCATTACAGCATCATTTCCCCAGACCATATGATTTCGTCATTTTGAACACTGACATTTTGGAATATTTGTCACGTGACTTCGAGAGAACTACGATTACCGCAATGTATCATGGGAGATGATTTGCATATGATCTGAACTTGTCCGAAATAGGGGGAAACGTAACACATGCTCTTTCCGAAGCCCGCGGATAATACTGCCAAATGAATCTTTTCTATCCAACATATTTTGTATTATTTCCTTCTGCTCACATTTGAGCTGTAGATGGAACTGTTTGTCCTGCAGAATACGCTTTATATCGTCTTGTATGTTTGTTTACGTATGCTAATTTGGCGCGCTGCATTTAGTAGCTCCCATCATGCAATGCGTTGTTGTCATCTTTTAGTTAGTATCGCGAGATCACGTTAAAAAAAGGGCAGTGGAATGACCAAATCATCGGCTGTAAGGAAAAAACCTGCTGTAATCGAGTGTAACACCACTCTCTGAGGGTAAGATGGCTATGAATGAATAGAAAAATGATTGGTGAAGCGATTTATATTAGAGTTTTGGATAGAAAATGAAATCTAATAGCCACAAAACGTGGAAATATGCCACAGTTGAAAATCCGCTGTTTTGCTTATGGCAAGCGCTCTGACGTTCAACGACAACAGCAAGATGTAAATAGTCGTCGAACGGCAGAGGAATCTCGGACTAACTTTCACAAGCTTTAGATCGGTATGAGGTGGATGCCGCCATGGACGACGTGCTAGATTTGCAATCGGATTAGAAGTCGAACAATAAAAGCGTTCTTCCTTTGCTGTTTTACTCTGTATTGACTGGGATTTTGTTTCGTGTACATTTACTCTCCATATCCTTTCAATTTGTTAAGCGTTTTTTTTTAATTTCAATTTTCTAATAATAATTGCTAACGCTTTGATTGAGTGAGTACAACTTTCTTAGTCCAAAACAAAAAATATACTTGACTTTCCGAAAATCAATGTGTTTTCGTCGAGGTCCGCGATTCTGTTCTAATCAAAATAGATTTCTCGAAAATCCAACTGTTTTCATTGTCGACAAATTTAAATATTGAAAAATATTTTAAATGTCTGTAGTAAACATCAATTAAATTAATATTCCATTTTATTTTGTCTTTAGAGTTAGAGGATTTGCTTAGTGCAAGTTTCTCCGTCAAGTTAGCGGTCTTGAAAATTTTGAACTGTTTTTCTGGTTTCTGATTGGTCGACCAATAGTGTGCACTGAATTCCTTTCATAGGTTATGTGTAGATACCCTCACACTTTTTCAGTAGAAATTATCACAACTATGGTACATGATATATAATACGATTTGTAGATTGAAAACCCTACAACTGTTATCAAAAAAATTAATGCAAAATAGTTTTTATCATCTATCTTATATCCAGGTACTATATGTTTCAAAGTAATTTTAGTTTCGATACCCAAACCCTTTATTAAATTCTGAAATTTTGTCCAAAAATCTTTTAGAAAGTCACAAATAATAAAATAATGAGAGTAATCTTTATCTAATTTGCAGAAATTACATAAACTATTCCCAACAATTGTCCATTTGAAAAGTAAAACTTTATTTGGAATAATAAAATGAAAAAGTTTCCATCTGAACATTTTAAGTTTGTTTTCTTCAAGAAATTTGAAAATGAAAAAATATAGACTACTTGTATTTGGTTTTTCAGACAACACTAAATAATTAATCCAATAATATGTACCAATAGGTTTTGAAAATTTAACATTCACTAGTTTATTATATAATAACTTACTAGACAATGTACGATAGATTAATAAACTGATCGTTCCAGATGAAATAATCTTTTTTTTATACTTACAATACTTTTAACTGAGCTTTCTGTTTTTAAAATTTCTATCCAATTCTTTGGAAAAGCTTTTTTTAAGAATACTAAATTCAGATATCCAATTAGATTTATTTTTTAATTGTTGAAGAATAGATTCTCGTGTAATTTTACCATTTTTATCTCTAATATCATTAACAAAAAATATTCCACTATTAATCCATTCTTTAAAAAAAATTTATTTATTTTCAAATGTAATAAATCTATTTCACCATAAAATTTGCTTTCTTACATTACTAAATGTTAATGGTGAACTTAATTGACCACCAACTGTTTTTATCCAACTGGTCAAAACATTTTTGTAAAATTGGGGGGTATTATTTAGAAACTGTTTATGGTTTTTCACATCTATGTTCATTTTAAAAATAAGCCATTTTTTCCAATACATTTAAATATTTTAGTAGTATCAGTTTCCAATTAGAAAATTTTGTGTCAGTTAGTCTACTTACCCATGATGCCTTCAAAGATATAAAATAACTTTCTATATCTATCATTTTCAGCTCACCCTTCTCAAAATCTCCTATCAATGTATTTCTTTTGACCTTATCTGCTTTCCCATTCCATATAAATTTAAAACACTTACTCTTTATATCTTTTTTGTATTTTTCCGGAATATAGGTATAATCAAAGCTTTAATAATTAGTACTTTACCCAACATTGAGAGATTTCGCTTTGACCATGATAAAAATAAACTATTCATTTTTACAATCTTTATTTCCCAATTAAATTTTTCACCTATTTCATTTGATGACTGCGTATTGTTAAATAATGACCGTGTCACACATGTATGCATTACTATGCATGAGGTATCCATGGGAATTATGTTATCTTTTTTTAAATTATTATGTTAAACAAGATTCTTTTTGCAAATTGTTTTGCATGCTAAAGATCGTCTTTCCTTCGTTTCTAAGTCTTGCCACCAGAGCTCTGCCTTGCCACATAAATTCTATATTTACCAACAATACACCAATATTGTATGTATATTTCACAAATAGAACCATGACAAGTATCTTTCCATTGTGAGGGCAGTATGTTGTTTGAAAGGAAGGGTGCTGCACTATGCTAATCTGGTCAAGAGAAAACAAAAAAGATATTAGAATTATCGTTATTATCAATTATGAAAAAAATGTTTAATCAGAACTAATACCCCAAAACAAAGAAATTCATGAATGTTATAGTACTGGAAAATGTAAAAATAATATTTTCTGTTTAAAAATCTTAATTGTTTTATTTCATGCCAACAGTTGCACATTAAAGGTAGTATATTTATTAATTGGAATGTCGTAGTTATGTTGTTGAGGTAACAGTTTGCATGTCAATAATTGCTTTGATCATATGCGCTATGTCAGTTAATGTGATGACAAATTACTCCTCCTAATTAGATTAATTCTAATCCACGCTCTTTACTTTATTTGTAACTTTTCAACAAGAATGCATTATTAGTTTCGTCTTATATACATTTATTTACATCTGCAATATTATTTCTACAACATTCTTAAATATGTATTTTAGAATTGTTCTACATATTTACTTGAAGCTTTATATTTATATTTAATAATATTATTTTTTGCTGATAAATGTGATTAGCTAAATACATTTATTTATTTGTTTTTCATTATTTAAGAAATATACAAACTTTGAAAGAATATTTTCATTTAAAAAAAATATGTTTATTTTATTTGTTTTATTGCACCGAAACATTTCTTATTTTATCATCTTTTGAAGGTTCGTCGTTACCAAGAACTACATCAGAATACCAATTAACTTTGTGTAAGGTTTTAAACATATTCCTTGACACGGCACGAATCTCTCAAATGGTACGGTTACACCTGTTATGTCTGATAGAACCACTACTATTCAAAGAGACAAAAGAACTAGTTACCAACGCCATCTACTTATTTCAAAGAAATAATCAACAGTCAAAGGACATCAGAGGAAAGGTCAGCAAACATATCCTTCAACAATTAGCTGTAATAAATTTTAAGCTTGATGGTATTATTCATCAGTCATCAAATGTTGGATTAGAACCTTCATGGGTAACATTTGCAGGAACAGTGTCTGAAGATAAACATGTGGTCATGCATGGCCTAATACCTACCTTACACTGCATCGCAGAAGGAAGCATGGAGGACTATAAACCAAGGGCAAATAAAAATGAAACGAGGAAGCATCTTAACACTCTAGACATTCTTAAACATCTACAAGATGAAAAGCTACATCATAATTTAATACAGCTTATTGCCTTCCAATGCAGACCACTCCCAATGTTTTACATTACTGATAAATCAATGGACTATAACTTAAACAGCCATTTGTTAGATGCTAGAAAGCTGAAATGTTGGATTTCCTATCGTGAACTGATAACAATGGTAGCTGATGCAGTAGACGCTGTTTCATTTCTGCACAGCAAACAAGTAGTTCATCGGAACTTGACAACATGTGCCTTTAGTTTGAGAAATAATACCATTGTATTACATGATTTCAGTGTAGCGGAAATTATAGACAATAGCACGGGATTTATATCAGGTAATTTTAATTTAGCAGAAATTATAGACAATAGCACCGGATTTATATCAGGTAATTTTAATTTAGCAGGAATTATAGACAATAGCACCGGATTTATATCAGGTAATTTTAATTTAGCAGAAATTATAGACTATAGCACCGGATTTATATCAGGTAATTTTAATTTAGCGGAAATTATAGACAATAGCACCGGATTTATATCAGGTAATTTCAGTGTAGCGGAAATTAGAGACAATAGCACCGGATTTATATCAGGTAATTTTAATTTAGCAGAAATTATAGACAATAGCACCGGATTTATATCAGGTAATTTCAGTGTAGCGGAATTTATAGACAATAGCACCGGATTTATATCAGGTAATTTTAATTTAGTAGAAATTACAGACAATAGCAATGGATTTATATCAGGTAATTTTAATTTAGCGGAAATTATAGACAATAGCACCGGATTTATATCAGGTAATTTCAGTGTAGCGGAAATTATAGACAATAGCACCGGATTTATATCAGGTAATTTTAATTTAGTAGAAATTACAGACAATAGCAATGGATTTATATCAGGTAATTTTAATTTAGCAGAAATTATAGACAATAGCACCGGATTTATATCAGGTAATTTTAATTTAGCAGAAATTATAGACAATAATACCGGATTAACATGAGTAACACGACAGGTGCCACATGTGGAGTAGGAACCGCTTACCTTTCCGGAGCACCTGAGTTCACCTCCGGTTTTAGTGGGTTCATATTGCTCAATCTTTAGTTTTCTGTGTATTGCTTTGTAGATTCTTCTGTGTCTTTTTGTCTTTTTTTCTGTTGACATTGTATATTGTCTGTCCTTCGGTTTTCGGCTTCTGATTACCCCTTTGGTACGTAGCTTCTAGATACGATAACGTAACCCTCATTCCGCTTGTGCTCCATTTAGGGTTACGACTCGATCCCATTCAACGTATGGGAGCAGCTCCCGGAGTGATTCACACCGGGCGGTTTTTTGTTCTAATTCCGTTGTAAGTGGTTGGAAAAATTAACGGGGGTGAAAGATAAATATATTTAGGTAAACCTTGAGGTGTTAAGTAAACGCTGCATCAATCCATGGTAGACTTATATCGATCTGAAAATTTGAATGCATGAAATCTTCTTTCTGTCCGACATTTTGTTTACAAGTTGCTATTTCAAGTGCACATGCCTCGTTTTGGAGATATCCTTATTTAGATGTCGGTTGTAAACATCGTAGTAAACGTTTTCCATATTTGGCATTCAGATCCACATATATGGATAGGCTCCGCCCATTACAAGTAACGCAAGAGTCTACGTAAGGTGTTATGGCGGACAAGATACAATTTTCGAATACGAAATCGATCGTGAAGGTAGAAACAGGTATTGTAACACTTATTCCGTATCACCATTACTTAAACATTGTAGGGAATAATAAGTTATGACCAGATATGCAAAAAGAAAGTTGAAATATTCACGGAACGAAAATTTTAGTTTGCTCCCATACGTTGAATGGGATCTAGTCGTAACCCTAAATGAAGCACAAGCGGAATGAGGGTTACGTTATCGTATCTACCCTAAATGGAGCACAAGCGGAATGAGGGTTACGTTATCTAAATGGAGCACAAGCGGAATGAGGATTACGTTATCTAAATGGAGCACAAGCGGAATGAGGGTTACGTTATCTAAATGGAGCACAAGCGGAATGAGGGTTACGTTATCGTATCTACGTAGCTTCAAACGTTTCTTACACAAAGTAATTTAGAATATGTATATAATCCAGTTGATGTAGATGCTCTCCCATTTTAAATTAATTAAGAATTGTAGATACTAATTATAAATTCTCTTATACAGAACTTAAGTCTCAACTTTTTGAACTAATTACATATTTTTCATATATGGATCTAAGATTCCCTCTTTTAAATAGTTTATTGATAAAGATACAGAAAATATATGAATTGAGTTCAGCAACAAATACATGTCTATGAAAACCGTAAATGAAACAAAAGTTGAATGGAATGCTATAAAATGTTGATAAATATTCCTAGATTTAGACAGTAGCGAGATACCAGTTTTATGGTCAGCACCAGAGAGTATCTTAGAAGATCATTACGATTCCAAAACAGACATCTGGATGTTAGGACAATTTATCTACGAGGTCTTCACACATGGTTGTCATCCATATACAGAGGTGTATCGCACTCCAACAGAACACCTTCTGGAATATGTAAGTAGTGTTTATCTGAATAAACGTTAGAGAAAACCGAAGGGGAGATCAAGAATGGACAATCCAGAGACACAGGAAAGATTGGGTACACAAGACACAGAACAAAGACATACAAAACAAAAACACAACTAAAAGTAATGTTTCACATTATCTTGAATATCTATAGCTGATCCTTTATTACTGTTGTGTTTGGTAGAATAAAAGTGTTCAAGTCTGAACATTGAATTTTACAATCATTTTTAATATGAATCTGAAATCTAAACACTATGTGGGTCTATTCAATCAAATGAATATATGTTATTTTTGGTAGAAAATATTAATGGCAAACAGAGCAAATTCTTAAACGTTAATGATTTTATTATTATTATTATTATTATTATTATTATTATTATTAAGTAGCAAATGCTTGGTCACGGCTCAAGAATTAACAATTACATTGGGCTACCGATACATTTTTGTACACTGCAGCCTGATGAGCAACAAAATCCAATTTAAAGCAACAATGTAGAATATTTAGCACTTTTTTTTACTTGTACGCTGCAGCCTGATGAACAACAAAATTCAAATTAAAGCAACAACAATATGCATTAATGTAGAATATTTAGCACTTTTAACACAATTAAAGTCTGTTCATCGCAACAACTGTACTGAACAGTCCCTGTACTGGGAATCAATAGTAACAAAAGTAAAATTGAGGGTTAATTTCTTTAACTCATAAAATTGGAAATACAATACATTTACAAATTTACACCTTTGACCCTGGTATACAGCGATCAACAAAAGTTCTTCTATGAATTAATGAACATTATAACATTGTTGATACTGGGTTCAGAGGTCAACCAAAGTTCAATCTGAATTAATGCTGCGCTTCTACAACATCCATATTAACAGACATCTTTGCCATTACAAGTACATCAACAATCAACCATGCCTTTACATCAAGTATCACCCTTCAAATATAATTCGCAATTCGAAAAAAACAAATTACAACAGCAGCAAAACATATTCTAAACTGCGAGAGGGTTGGAGGGTTTTTTCCCTTGAATGTTTGTGCAAAATGAAGAACTTGAAATGATGCAATTTTATTAGTTTCTTATCTTGAATGGAAAGGGATAAATTCACGTAATGATCGACAACTATGTATATTGGAAGGGAGATAATTCTATAACATGTGGATAGATAGTTTATTAGCGAATTATCGGCCCATAAGGGAATATATACAATCAATACAATGAAATAAAAACAATCAATTACAAATGGTATATACAAAAACAATAAATGACAGTATGATTATTAATTTTTATTATGCTTACCATCATTTATTGAGCAGAATCAATGCCCTAATGTGTCTCTGAACAATCAAAGGGAAATAACTCTAATCCTAAAGAGAGACAAAGGAAAATCCATATTTGTTGTGGTAAATAAAAAAATATTTTAAAAGGAATTAACAAAATACAAAAATACAGTCATTGACACAACCCTGCCTTAGTTAATTAATTTATTTTCTTCAAAAGCAAATTTATTAGGTAGAACCACCAGATATCTTAACTACAAAAAAACACTGGGCAAAGAACGACAACACTTGGAAAACAATGGTTATTGCTCCAATAAATAGACTGTGATTAATGATGAGTACTATTTAAAGCATGCATATTTGGACGTAAAACAAAGTGAATAAATACAAAATATCGTTAACCATTTTACATCAAACAGCCACAGTATTGTCTAGTTATACCTACAATGAGCTCAAATTGAACAAATACAGTGAATCAAAACATTAATGAAGAAAAAATTATGCATAAGTATGTTTGCTTGTTGGTGTTTAATGCCACTTTCAGCAATATTTCAGTTATATCGTGGCGGTCAGTTTTATTGGTGGAGGAAACCAGAGGACCCGGAGGAACCGACTGACTTGTCGCAAGTCACTGCCAAACTTTTTCACATAATGATGTACACCTCGCCCTGATCTAGATGCAAACTCACAGCATCAGTGGTGATAGGCACTGATTGCATAGGTTGTTATAAAACTAACATATGATCACGGCCATGACGACTCCCATACATATGTAGAATCATCATACCAAATACCGAAATTAGGTAACATTATAGAAAAATTATATGGATTGATTAACTTTCAGATTGTTTTTCAAGACCTGAAACCTTATAAATGGCCTTGTATACCAAAGGAAGTGCATGATATAATTTTCTCATGTGTTGTGACTAAGCCAGAGGACAGACTTGATATTTCTCGGATCCGAAAACTACTTAGCAATATATTAATTTCATTTCAAGGAGGTAATGTCATTTTTTTTTATATTTGAATGACGCACTATTAGTTTCGTTATAGCTCAGTGAAGTTATAATATATTATCATATACTTATGTTTAATTTATTCATATGTCATCAATTCGAAATGCAACAAGTCATATCTCCAGGGGGTGTACATATGTAATAACCTGATCCGTATTACATCAGTGGGGGTGTAATAATGTGTGCCGTATTACACATGAGGGGGGGGGGTGAGATATGGATTTTTCAAAATGGCGATCGGTAATTTTGAATGAGATTAAGTATTTAGGTTTTAACTTGTAATTTTATAAATTATTATATAGATAGGTGTGAATTATGGAGATTTATCCGTGAAATAAATGAAATATCGGTTTTTTCCGCCAGAACTACTTTTAGACAACTATAAGTGTAGTGGTTACGTCCCTTGTTGTGTTACGGTGAATACACACATGATTGTAAACTGAAACAATTAAACAAATGAACAAGTTTTAGTACTTTTATAAATTATTTTAATTGAATCATTTTATTGATACATTAAAATCAAACACTTGCTTATTCTAAATCGAATCATTTCACTGGCATAACACAACAGATTTAAATATAAACAAACAACGGAAATGTTAAAAGTGCATTGTAGATTGTCAGTTTCCTAATTCCTTTCACCATCCCTTTTCAATGAAAAATCGTCTGCGTTGAACAATCTTAAAATNNAAAAAAAAAACAAAACAAAATGTCTGATCATTTTGACGCTTATACGGCAGCTGTAGTCTCAAAATTTTTAGAAGAAAATGATTTTGAATTTGGAAAATGTGGAAATGCCAGAATTTAATATTCTATATGTCAAAACAAATGTTCCAAATTCCAATGGCAATACAAATGAAAATGTATATCAAACTAAAGCCCAGTCGGGTAGATTTCAGAACGTTTCATTTGAGGACATTGATTCATTCGTTAGTTCGAATTCTGTTACACATGAAATACACACGACTCGGACAATAATAACACATCGTGCCTGGTTCAGATAAATCGGACTGACATTAGTCGCAATTGCAATGAATTTTTCCACAACAACTTTACAAATCCGCCCATATTCAAATAAAATTCAGAAACTCGTCCTTCATTTAAATTTCCAATTTTTTTCATCGAAGCGACAGCACTGACTTGACTTGTTTGAATGTGCGGCCATATTGATTACACACTATCATTGCTCGTAGATTTATACACGTGGAATGAAATATACAAATTAAATAAAATAATATAAAAGAAATTTTGGAAGTCTATATAATAAACAGTATAACTAATCATAGATTTTGAATATCAAAATAAGACCACTCGTGACCGAATACGCATTAAGGATTAAACTCGTGGACGGAACAAGTTCCGCCCACTCGTTTAAATCCTTATGAGTACTTCGGTCTCTCGTGGTCTTATTTTGATATTCAAAATCTACGATTAGTTATACTATATGTCTTTTTTTTTTTTGTCCGATTAGTTTTCGTTATTAATGTTTCGTTGTTTACTTCCGTCGCGTCTGCTACTGTCAAAATGGATAACGGAGAAAACATGGAAATGCTCGTTATGCAATGAATGATGGCACTGCTGGCTTCATAAATCAAAGGAAAATACAAGTAGGAAAACTGAGTATAATCTGAAATTAATCATAAACTAGTTCTAGTAATTTTGAAATAACTTTTTGAGGCATATTTTTCAAATGGCCATGGGACCCGGGTGGCTCAATGAGTTAGGTCGCTGGTCGCTCATACAAGCCTATCACCAATACGGCGTGGGTTTGCGCACGGCTTTGTAAATTACAAAAAAAGATGCACTCGATTCGCAACAGCAAGTGATAAAATTTACCAGTTGCTTGCCCATGCATGGTCGGTGGTTCTCTCCGGGTACTCCGGCTTCCTCCACCATAAAACTGGTCACCATGATATAGCTGAAATATTGTTGAAGTGGCGTTAAACACCAAAAATCAAATCAAATCAAATCAAATGGCCATGATTTAAACACAGACTTAAATAATCTGTCAGCAAAAACTATCATTGCATTTTTTTTTTTCGAAAGAAAAATGAATTCAGTTGTGTTTAACTTGTGTATTCTCAAAAAGTTATTATAGAAAATTATTTTGAAATTGTAGAGTAAAAATACATAAAATTATGTTTTTATTGATATATAAATTATCAAAATCGGACATGAATTGACTTCAGAATATTTTTTTTTAAAATATGAAATATATAGGGAATATTGGAATCATACGAATAGTCAATACTTTTGTCCACAGTCTGTATATGATAAATAGGTTATGATATGGCATTTTTCATATTACATGCCATATCAACCCTCGACCCATATTAGCACTCGGGCCTTCGGCCCTTGGGCTAATATGGAGGTCTTGGGTTGATACAATCTAATTAAAATGAGATCTCTCACTTTGCTCTTGTTTATTTATATTTCACGCATGAGAGCGAAATATAAATAAACGAGCAAAGTGAGAGATCTAATTTTAATTAAATTGGGGTTGATATGACATGTAATATGAAAAATGCCATATAATAATCTATAATTATTATATATTTTTATGCAGAATTTAATATTGTATAAGAAAAAAAGACATTGTCAATTGTAATAAAATAAAAAATAAAAAATACCACACTGTCGGAACAGTTCCGAAATACAATAGAAATTTGTAGACAGAGGCAACATTGATATGCCTAATGCACATAGCTTCTTACTTTTCTGGCTTGGTACAGGCATTTAAAAAACAAGTAGCGGGATTAAACTAGTTCTATGGATCCACTCGTGGGAAATCATACGATAATGGAAATATTTGTCACATGTGAGTAAAATACAGTACAGTCAGAGACATAGCGTGATACTGATATATCTTTTGATCTGTTTAATCTATTTACTTATTTTGATATGCCTTTTGGGTGATGGTAAGTAACACTCTAAATGTAACAGAAATTTTGAAAATATATTTAATAGAACAAAAGATATATCCAAATCACTATGATGAGTGATATGTCTATCACAGTGATTTATCATGGTATGTCTCTGACTGTACTGTACCAACCTTTACAAATAATAATTTTATAATGAAGTCTGGTTTCTTCTTATAAAAAGATAACTTTCGTTAAAAAATATATTTAGGTTTAAAAATTTCAACATCATACACAAGTGTTTAAAAATTCTCATTAATTTAAAAGTAAAACATAAAACTGCCATCAATAACAGAAACTTCAATCCACTGCTGAAAACTTTCATACCAAGGATAGCCCATGAAAGCCATTCAGCTTATTTCCAATTGAGTCCTTTACAAGTAACAGCTTAAAGTTTCACATTATACATTTTGTATCTTGTTGCTGTAGAAAAAAAAAGACGTGTAACTCAGATATTTGTTGAAGACAAAAAGTATCCTGAACTTGACATAAACCAAACTTTGCCAGAACGGGTAAGTGCTTTTATTAATAGATATATGTGACTATTAAGGTCTTTCCATTGTTAATAACACAGAATAAAAATAATAATGGTTTGATATTCACTTTTGAGTCTTTCATTATATAACTAAACACACAACCATAATATTTTTACTTCATTTATACATACGGTGCCTTATTCATTATATAGCTCAACACACAACATTATTATATTCACTTAAGATGTTTTTTTCTGTGAATTGCAATGCATAACAATTTGCCCCCTTTTTTCATAAAAAAAATCAATATATTATAGAAACAGGGTCAATTAAGTTTGTTAACAAATAGTTTAAACAAACCACTTTCGTTTTTATACAGTAAAACCTGTCTAAACCGAACACCTTTGGGACTGAATAATTTGTTCAGTTTAGACAGGTGTTTGGTTTACACAGGTTCAAATTACGTACACATTTAGTAGATGGGACTGTTAAGTCTGTCTGGTTTAGTCAGGTTTTCGGTTTACTCGGGGTTCGCCTTAGGCAGGTTTTCGGTTTAGTCAGGGTTCAGTTTAGACAGGTTTTCGGTTTAGTCAGGGTTCAGTTTAGACAGGTTTCATTGTACTATTAAAATTTCGTTATTTTGCTATTATAACAACTGAAAACTCTCTAAACTGAAAAAGTTTTACAAAATGGATAGTAATGCCAGAATAATGAATTATGAATAATTGTTTGTAACCTAATGACATTCTGCCCTTTCATATACTCACTCTCATTGTTTTGCAGGGATTACCTAACCTTTTCCTACAGCTGAAAAAGAACAACACACAAGACAGAAGTATGTTGAAAAACATTTATTTAAAAAGAACAGTAACTTCCCAATGAAAAAAAAATATATGAAAACTTGAAACTTGATAAGTATGAAATTTAGTACCATGTAATACTGGAATTTTAAACACTATTTTAAGAGAAACCCTATTCAGCAATTTATGATCAAGTACATCTATATTGAATCAAATGTGTCTTGTCATTCAGTGTTTTGTGGCTAAAAAAAGGGAAAAGATTTAATGTATGTTTGAATTGTTCACTTCGTCATATGGTGTTTAACGTCACTTTCAACAATATTTCAGTTTTATCATGGCGGTCAGATTTATTGGTGCAGGAAACTGGAGTAACCAGAGAAAACCACCGACCTGTTGCAAGTCACTTATAAACTTTATCACACAATGTTGTATCCAGTACACCTTGCCATGCACAGGATTTGAATTCACAACGTTTGAGGTAATAGGCACTGATTGCATAGATAGCTGTAAATCCAACTACCATACAATCATGACAACGGCAGCCCCTAGTCATATATGTTTGACATGAATAGTGCCTTAATTTTTTATGAAACTACATTACTTTTTAGCTTCTATACCCAAGTATAATAAGAGCTCTTGCCATTACTTGGCCTCCCTCGTCGTCCATCCGTCCTTTGTGTGTCATATGTCTATATAAAGAAAAACACAAAATCAACGAAACTTCATAAAAAAATCGCTTAAAGCATCAAATTGCTACAAAACTTTTGGAAGAATATACATATGCAATCCTCTTTCAGAGTTGTGGTCAATGACTGCAACTATCAATTATGGCTGCCACCGTCTCTGAAAATAGAATAAAAATAGACAAAACTCCCTAGTAAACTAATCCTCACACGAATCATGCACAGAACCAGTTGCTACCAGATTCCATAGAATGGACACATGTATTATCCATTTTTGGATTTTTGATTGATAATCCCAACCGCCAAAATAATATGGCCACCACCATTGTTTTGTATGCAAATTAAGTTGATATTAACTAAATGTAATTTTTAAAAAAGCTTCAAACGCTGAGCAATATTGAAACATTCTTCGCATATTGCCCGATTATACTTTGTTTTTCTGATATTCCCAACTTCCTGTCATGAGAAACTAGTACAACACAATATCTTCATTTTAAGCTAAAAACGTGTTGAAATTTTAAATGTATATAAATAATACGAAAAAATGTAAGGCTTATTTATGGAAAATAATCGAAATATGCACACGAAAAAGCAAACTACTAACACGAAAAAGTAAAATAAAAACCTCCAATATTCAAAATTTTTTGTTAATATTTCGACTTTTCACATTTGCCCTAATTAATATGCAAGATGAAAAGTCGACTTGGCCGCATCCGTTTTAAATGTATGTTTTTTTAGTAATATGAACCGTTTTTTTCTCATTTCCGAGAACAGCATAGGTTCAATTTAAAACCACAAGGTACGGTTTGTGATGGTCCTTTGATTGATTTGATTTGATTTTTGGTGTTTAACGCCACTTTCAACAATATTTCAGCTATATCATGGCGACCAGTTTTAGTGGTGGAGGAAGCCGGAGAGAACCACCGACCATGGGCAAGCAACTGATAAGCTTTATCATTTGTGGTT
>MJUT01010555.1:6330-35090 GCA_002080005.1 Gigantidas platifrons | reverse complement strand
ATGGGCTGTCGGAATAATGGGCCGTCGGAGCAATGGGCTGTCGGAATAATGACCTGACCCCCATACATTCTACCTTCCTCGCTGGTAGTCAGTTGTCTACGGGCATTTACAAACCCTGCTATTGTACTACCCCTCTTTATGTGTGTAGTCCTTTTGAGAGGAAGTGAATCTATGCAGGTTTTTTGTTTATATCTGTGTTGTCGTTGGAGATCCAGTTAACAGAGGTGAGAGTTGGCATCCCATTACTCGGTTCTACACTGCCACATTTTTGTACCTGTCTAACCTAGGAACTGGATTTCCAACGTGATATGTCATAGTCTTTTTGTGTTCAATTGTTTTAGTTCAGAGTTGGATGCTTGTTTTGTTGATATTGGTGGAGTTGTTGACCATCACTGTTTACAATATATGCTCATAACGCTATGTATAATACTTGTTGGTATGAAATAATGTTTTTGGTTTTTCAGTTCCGTTTTTTAGCTGCCTACGAGCCCGTTACAATAGATTTCATACAATCCTTGCCACACCTAGACAAAGAAACATGTACTGGAGTACTACAAATGTTAGATAGCCCCAGTAGAGAAGAAAGGAAAAACATACCAGGGGACTATCAATATCTTCTGGTTTGTATCAACTATTAATACGGACATTTAAGTATTTATATGGATTAAGAAATGTGAAAAGTATATAGACATTTTTATTTTACTATATCTATTTGTAGTGTCTACCTCACAATAGAGTAACCGCATCGGTGGTGTGATGGTTAGCAAGCTCGTCTCGTGTGTGCTAAATCGTGAGTTCGAACCCCGGTTGGGTCAAGTTAATGACTATAACATTGGTATTTACTGTTTCTCTGTTAAGCACGCATCATTAAGAAGCAAGAGCCAACACTGGTTATCTCGCAGTCAGGAAAATGTATCAGAGGGGAGCAACTGAAAGCCATAATATTGTCCTTTGAAAATGTGTCCGATTATATCTTTTTTTTAAACGAAAAATCCCCAACAGACCAAAAGAAGTTATCTCTGCGCTTTATTCCGTCCTCGGACTTTATCATAGAAAACAATTGTAACAGAGGACAATATTTCATGGCGGATACTATTTAATCCTACCCAACATCTCTGTGGACTGCTGTTGTTGTGAACTAGCACTATTAAAATCCAACGGAGCTGATTTGTCTTGTACAAAGCAAGCTTTATCTCATGATATAGCTGAAAAAATGCTAATCTGATCTTAAACAAAACCCATTCACTCACATTTTGTGTTTAATTTTATTGATTTCATTGTATCCAATTTATTATATGATCAACATTATGCTTTGAAAGCCAAGTGTTTTTGAATTTCATATTTATACTGTGATAGAAATTGCTATTCAACACATATTTTAGACACCAAGCAAAATTGCATTGCAATATTGTTGAATTTCCAGAATATCTTAATGTTCAAAATTCTCAGAATTTGGAATTTCAAATTTGGCCACGATGTTATGATATCATAATAAAAATATATTTGCTAAGCTATTCCATCATTATCTCACCTGACCCGAAGGGTCATGTGAGCTATTGCCATCACTAGGGGTCCGTCGTCGTCGTCCGTCGTAAGCTTTTTAAAAAATCTTCTCATCTGAAACTACTGAAACAATTGAAAGCAAACCTGGTCTGAATCATCACTAGGGTGTCTAGTTTCAAAATTGTGTCCGGTGGTGCCGTGCACCAACCAAAAATAGAATATATGGTAAAATTGCAGGTTTTTGGGTAATAACTCAAAAACGATAAATAATATCAAAAATTTTTCAGGAATAAAAATGATCAGCACAGCAAGATCTACCTACTCTGCAATTTTGAAGTAAATCTGAGGACCCATCTTGGAGTTATTGCCCTTTTTTCATCATTTTTTTTTTTTAATTTTAATACTTTTCGTCTTATATTTCAAAAACTATACGAGATAAAGGTTAAATTTAAATTGCAAAAATGTGCAGCATGTCAAGATCTACCTACCATGCAATTTTGAAGTAAATCTGATACCCATCTTGGAGTTATTGCCCTTTTTTCATCAAATTTTTTACATTTTAATACTTTTTGTCTTATATTTCAAAAACTATAAGAGATAGATGTTAAGTTTAAACTGCAAAAATGTGCAGCATGTCAAGAACTACCTACCCTGAAATGTTGAAGTAACTCCCATCACCCATTTTGGAGTTATTGTCCTTTTTTTCATGAACTTTTCACAATTTTAATGCTTTTCATTTTTTATTTCAAAAACTATAAGAGATAGATGTTAGGTTTAAATTGCAAAAATGTGCAGCATGCTGAGATCTACCTACACTACAATTTTGAAGTAAATCCCATTACATATTTTGGAGTTATTTCCCTTTATTCATCAAATTTTAAATTTTTTAATACTTTTCGTCCTTTATTTCAAAAACTATAAGAGATAGATGTTAAGTGTAAAGTGCAAACATGTCAAGATCTACATACCCTGCAATTTTTATGTAAATCCCACTACCCATTTTGCAGTTATTGCCCTTTTTTCAAAAAATTTTCACAATTTTAAAACTTTTTGTCTTATATTTCAAAAACTATAAGAGATAGATGTTAAGTTTAATAGCTAAAATGTGCAGCGTGTCAAGATCTACCAACCCTGCAATTTTAAAGTAAATCTGATTATCCATCTTGGAGTTATTTCCCTTTATTCATCAAATTTTCTAAATTTTAAAACTTTTCGTCCTTTATTTCAAAAACTATAAGAGATAGATATTAAGTTTAACAGCAAACATGTACAGCATGTCAAGATCTACCTGCCCTGTAATTTTGAAGTATATTGCTTTACCCATTTTGGAGTTATTGTCCTTTTTTCATAAAATTTTCACAATTTTAATACTTTTCGTTTTTTTATTTCAAAAACGATAAGAGATAGATGTTAAGTTTAATTGCAGAAGTTGATAACTTACATTAAAGGGGGAACCCCTGCCCAAATTTTTTTGGAAAGGGGGTCTAGAATGACGAGGGCTACATTTGTTATTTTTTGACCGGAGTTATCAAGTTTTATTGACTGATGTTGTTATTATACCCAGGTGAGATATACAGGCTCCTGGGAGCCTCTAGTTTTCTAAATACTTTCCTTTTGATATTAATAGTAAATGAGATATATCAGAATATTGAGAGTTCGGGTCAGGGGATGTCATAGGGAAAGGGGATGGAATCGGCAAATAATCATGCTAGAAAATGGCCGATTTTACCATTCGATGTATCTCTGGATTTTATAATAAGTAAAGGAATTCTCGTCCAGTTCGCGTATATTGAGAAACTTTTAATTGGATAGTTTTTTTTTACGTATTTGACGTGTGTATGCTAACATACCGAAGTATAATTATAATATTCGGAAAAAACCGTAGGAAATTTGGCAATATAATTATAAGAAAGTGGGCGTTGATTATATAAATGAATCGAAAAGTTCTTCAAGGTAGGTATATTTAATTTAAATAATTGCAACTATAATATTCATAATAATGCAACTACAGCATTCATATAAATATGAACCTAAAAAAGTTATGCAAAAAGTTGAATTAACACTAATTATTTGGGAAAATATTTTTTTAAGGAATTTGATTAAAGGGAGATAATCATAGTACTGTATAGTATTATGAAATTACTACTGAAAAAAATTAACCAATATAGTGATTAACATAAGCTTATATATTTGGATTAAGTGTTAACTATGTTAGATATCTATGTACCATTTGTTGTTTACAAAATACACTTATATATATAATTATTGTTTGTAAACAAACATCTGCTTTGCATATATATTTTCTGTTTTTTTATATATAATTATTAAGGTAGAAATACCTTACAAAAGAACAAAAAACCATTCAGAAAAATTTGTCAAACTAAAAACTTCCTGATTCTGATCCTGATCTTACCAGCAGCTCACTGGTAAAATTTCACCTAAAATTTGATTATATTTTACTTTACATCCAAAATTTTACAAGAAGACGTATGTTGAATATTATACACCTATTTACTGGCTATGAGAACAATAAACTTGCTATTGTCCAAATAGCCAGTAAATAAGTGTTTTATTATACCAAAGGCAAACTAGGAAATCTGAAGACACAAATAGAAGTTCTTAATAGTAATATTAAGAAAATATATCAACAATAAACATGTCTTTTTAAATTGCCAGTAAATAGTTCAGTGGCAGTCAATAGTCTTGAAAACTATTGACCGGTCAATAGTCTCAGTGTTAAAAATGTGAAACAATAGCATTTTTATTTCTTTAAAAAAACTTTAAGAAAGTATATACTGAGGTATAATAAAAAATAATACAAACCTCCTTGGGAAATTATATATTTCAAACTATTACATCCATATTTTGTTACAATATATCCATAAATAAATGTCTGGCAAACTCATTTACCTAACACGATACACAAATCTAGCAACCCTTTTTGGCTGTAATGGCCGAGTATATAGCCAAGGGAGATAATCGTTTCCAAAGCCTGGTTCGGTGGGAACTTTTCCTGACAATACAAAGGCTGGTTGTGTCACTCACTCACTTTATTGTGAGTGAGTGAGTGAGTGAGTAACACAATATGAGTATTTTCGACATGGTTTCTGTGCTAAATATATTGATTATGTGATTGCTGAATTAATTTATTTTTTTTCTATGATTTTGTATTCAATTTCAACTGGGACTATTTAGTATAATAGTCCCAGATTTTAAAATATGTGTGGAGCCGTCGTGATCGTATAGTAGTTGGATTTACAATTACCTATGTGCATATCTCCACAAATGTAGTGAGTTTGAATCCAACTATGGCAAGGTCTGTAAGCGTACTTTCATTCCGCCGTGTGTTTATTCTGGCCAAACATTATTTACTAGGGACTATTGTATATAAATAGTGTGAAAACGTCGAACAAGGTATTTGTTTATGTTTATTGTACTGGTAAATTGTTTATGTAATAATGGGTAAAAATACACAGGATTTTCTGGTAACCAGTTCAATGCATCTAAATCAATCCAGCGTTTTATCATATATCATGTACAGTCTGTTTCGTAGTTCGAGATGTCGATGTCAGGATACAAGTAATAAAATAATTAGACATCGACATATTGAACTATGAAATAGACTATACAAAATAGTCACACTGTAAAAGGTAAGGAAATATCAATATTTTGGCAGATTTGAACTAAAAAATATGTCTATAAATCTTACCTGCACTTGATCTGAAACAATCAGGAATCTGTCCATGCCAAAATATCCATCGGAATGCACCAGGAGGTCAAATTTACCCCAATTTTAAAATTTCCGAATACCCTTGATAGGGCTTGAAACAAGATTAGGATGAAGATACAGACACAAATTTCTTCGGAATCCTAATCTCAACGAGATTAGAAATTCCACGACAAATACACTAGTGTATTTCTTCGTATTTCTTCAGACGGAATAAACACACTAAGGTATTTACGTACCCGGACATCTTACACACCGGAAAGAAATTACGCTTACACAAAACATTTTGCCAGTGTACTTCAACTGGTGGATGATATTTCCTAGTGTTTTATATCCACCAACATACAAAAAATGTAAATGCACTAGGTTTTTTAATCCGGTAAGTGTTGGATATTTTACACTAGACCCGGATTAAAAAAACCTAGTGCATTTATGTTGGTGGATATAAAACACTAGGAAATTTCATCTACCGGATGAAGTACACTGGCGGAATTAATCCAGTGTTACACGTCTACTCGATACAACATTATGTGTAATTTAGGATAAATGTAATTTTAGCCACGCATGTTTTATTAGCCCTCTTGAGACGACCCCTGCACGCGCAGTCTCAGTAGCGTTCTGTTCACCACGTGGCATTCACGTGTATTATTAGCCAAGCCGGCAGCATCCAAGCACCTTTTTGTTTCTTTTACATTTTAATTTTTATAAACATGGGACATATTTAATTAATGATGGCTAGTGGCCGCGAAAAAAGGGAAAAGGCAAGTGAAAAGCTTAAAGACATTATCGAAAGTTTAAAGGGTCCTAAAGCAACAAAATCTGACATTGAAACCTCAAATGATAGTGATAGCGGTGAAAGTGATGGGGAATATCAAGATTCGATTGAACAACAAGTATCAGAAGACGCCATAAATGACATTACAGATGATTCAGATGAAATACAGGCCTTGGAAAGAGAATTGCAACGTTTAAAAACGGAGCGTAGGAAAGTCGAACTACGAAGAAAAATCGAAGAAGAAAAGGAAGATTTAAAAAAGCTGCAACATCCGCCGAAAGCGAATTCATTGGCCACAGAAGGGACTAACAAAGGTGAGAAAATAAATGACATAATAGCATGTAGCTCGGAAAAGTTGGGAAAATCTTTACAAATCGTAAACTATGTATGGCCAGAGCCAATACCGCAATATCAAACAATAACACTTGCCGGGGATATGGAATTTCGAGTTGGGAAAAAGAAAACTCTAGACAAAATTACCATAGAAGAATGGGGTTTTGCTAATATGCGTATCATGCAAGAATTATTAAAGCAAAATAGTTTGGCTAATGTCAATGCCTACATAAACTACACTGCCGACATCTTCAGACTAGCCTCAAAATATGTTTGGTATTCCGTGTTACTTTACGACAAAGAGTACAGAGATATGCAAGCCGATGAAAAGTTTGAATGGGGAACATATCGCCAGGACCTAAGAGATTTTCAACTCATTTCTAAACGTGACAACCCGACTGCACGAGCAATAAACGAAGCTAGTGGTGCCACAAAAACACGTGGAAAAATTAGTGCAAATAACGATCGTCGGAGAGGTCCATGTTTACCCGATGGACGGGAAATTTGTAGGAGCTTTAATAATAACTCATGCTACCGTCATGATTGTAAAATGATGCATCACTGTGCAATTTGTATGTCTAGCACCCATTCTGCACTTTCTGGTCATGGACACACCGTTGCTACCCAAGCTATTGCAAAACCCGCAAAAAACATGTATGCACCTCAGAACTCGGATTAAATCATGCAGCAAAAAACTTTAATTGCTTACGTTTTGATGCTTGGAATCGTTTGCTGCCCGCTTCTGTTGAAGACAGAGATTTTATTTTAAATGGTGTAAAGGATGGATTTAAACTTAGTGTTATTTATGGGCCGCATCTGCCTGTAGATAGGGATAATTACTCGTCCGCATTTCGTTTTCACAGTGCTGTGGAAAAACAGATCAAATTAGAGATTGAGCTAAGAAACTACATAGTTATCAAAACGAAACCGGTTATCATTAGTTCAATTGGTGCGATAGAAAAACCCAATGGGGGTATCCGTATTATTCATGATGCAAGCCTACCGACAGGCATTTCTTTAAATTCATATACTACAGATTTAAGGCACGCATTGCAGCTAATCAAATGTAATAATTATCTTGAGAAAGTAGTTTTGAAAAGTGCTTATCGGTCCGTAAAGTGTCATAATTCTGACCATCCTTTGACGGGCCTCCAGTGGACGCTTACAGGGGATAATCTCCCAACATATATGTATGATGCAAAGCTTCCCTTTGGTCATGCGAGAAGTCCAAAAATATTTCAGCAATTAAGTGCTTCTGTCTGTAGTATTATGAAATGTACTTATAATGTAACGTGCATTGCTTATTTAGATAATTTTTTAGTAATTGCCGATTCTTTTTCTAAGTGTCAAAGAGGAATTCGCTTACTTATCCATACTTTAAGGGAATTAGGTTTCAAAATCAGCTGGAACAAAATCGAGGGACCATCTCAAAGTTTAACATTTTTAGGGATTGTCATTAACACGTGTTCTTTATCTCTCGCCATGCCTGTTAAGAAGCAACGAGAGTTTTATGAATTATTATTATCTTTTCAAAACCGCAAATGAGCAAGTGTAAAGCAATTACAATCGCTTTGTGTGAAACTTAATTGGACATGTCAAATGGTCAAAGGTGGTAGAACTTTTGTTAGGTGTTTAATCGATAGTTTATCAAATGTAAATAATAGAAATGCCAAAATACTTTTATCATCAGAATTTTTTGATGATATTGCATGGTGGGTCAAATTTATGAATATGTTTAATGGAACAGTGAAATTTTTAGACTTAAAACCAATTACTTGTTTACAAACTGGTGCATGCTTACAGGGTGGTGCTGGATATTATGAAGGTGATTTTTTCTATGTGAACTGGGCCATAGATTTACCGCAATTTAAAAACTTTCATATAAACATTAAGGAGACAATGGCCATAGTCCTGTCCGTTATCAGATGGGGAAATTTATGGACAAATAAAAGTGTTGTGGTATTCACCGACAACATGACAACCAAATGCATAATTAACAAAGGTAGTTCCATAAAAATTTTTTTAATGAGTCGGCTAACTGAACTGTTCTGGTTATCGGCTATTCACAATTTCGATATCAAAGCAAAATTCATCAGTGGTCGGAACAATGTAATTGCCGACTCACCATCAAGACTACATGAACAAGGACAATTGTCCAGGCTGTATGATAAACTAGTAAGCCATTCTTTTTATATTCCGTTTACAATTATCGAGCTACTAGATCACATGTCATTTGACTTTTTTCATTCCAGATGGTGGAACAAGGGAAACGCAAGTGTTGGAGGACAGTGTGTGTCGTTTGAAAAACAAGGGGTGGGCTAAATCCACTTCAGGAACTTACCGCACTCACCTCAAGACTTATCTTGAGTTCTGTGAAAAATATGAATTAGAACCAGTGCCTTGCACAACCAAAACTGTAGAAGTTTATATTGCGTTCCTTGTCGATGTGAAAAAGTTTGCTTTTAGCTCAATACGTTCTTATGTGAACATTATATCTGTGCTCCACAAATCCTATGATGTACCAGATCCTATTGCAAGCTGTTGGAATATTAGACATTTGCTAACTGGTGTTAAGCGTGAACTCGGTACAAGTCAAGACTGTAAAGCACCTATAACGCCAGAACTGTTGTTAAAGTTTAAATCAATTTTAGACCTTGACTGTCATAATAATATTGTTTTCTGGGCTGCTTGCCGAACTGGATTCTATGGTTTTTTGCGATCAAACAACTTTTTAGTTAAAGGTTCTTTTGATCCCGACTTCAATTTAAGAAGGGTAGATGTGTTGCCTTGTAGCTGGGGCATGCTTGTTACGCTCAAAGTTACCAAGACTTTGCAATTTCATTCTAAACCGATTGATATCGTACTTCCTATGTTGCACGGCCACCCTTTATGTCCATACGATGCTTTGTCCCGCGTGTTGGCCATACCAGGATCTTGGATCCATTATTTTGTTTGTCTGATCATTGCTGTTTGTCCTATACAGTTTTTGTCAAATGTTTTCGATTTCTCTTGCAACGTTTTGGCTATAATCCACAGAATTACGGGGGACATTCCTTTAGAAGGGGTGCTGCCACCTGGGCAGGATCAGTAGGTTTATCGCACTATGACATTAAAATGTTGGGTTACTGGTCTAGCGATTGTTTTTTACGATATATTGATTCTGATCGAGACCAGTGCCTTAAAGCCATGACATCTTTCTGTTCTCTACTACCACGAATTTAATAACACACCCCTCTTCTTGGCTGGGTTTGGGATTATTTTTATTATGTCATTGTAAAAGGGGGTTTTAGACTTGTGGTTACCAAGCTAATAAATTTTGCCATTTATATATTGTTTCTTATCTTTTGTTGCTTCACATATTTGTCGATTATCTGTGTGAGGTAAAGTGTAATTTAGGATAAATGTAATTTTAGCCACGCATGTTTTATTAGCCCTCTTGAGACGACCCCTGCACGCACAGTCTCAGTAGCGTTCTGTTCACCACGTGGCATTCATGTGTATTATTAGCCCCCAAGCCGGCAGCATCCAAGCACCTTTTTGTTTCTTTTACCCACCCTCCCAGTAGCATTACTAAGGGTGTTGTGTTTATGCTATGGACTTTAGTTAGTTTTGTACTATTATATTATTGTATGGGATTATTAGCTCACCTGACCCAAAGGGTCATGTGAGCTTTTGTCATCACTTTGCGTCCGTCGTCGTCGTCCGCGTCTGTAAACTTTTCATACTTTCATCTTCTTCTTTGAAACCACTGAACAGATTTGGACCAAACTTGGCAGAAATGTTCATTGGGAGGTTCTCTACCAAGTTTGTTATTTTGGTTTAGATCGAAAAACCAACATGGCCGCCAGGGCCAATAATGTGTTCTGATTGGTTGAAACTTTGAAAATCTTCTTGTCAGAAACTACTCAGCCGATGGAATTGTAACATTATAGAAATGATGACTGGATGGTCTTCTACTAAATTTGTTATTTTTGTGCCGATCGCATATCCAAGATGGCCGTCATGACTCGACTTAGTTTAACGTTGGACCCTATGGGAATTTCACATTTTCATCTTTTTTTCTGAAACCACGCAACAGATTTGAACCAATCTTGGCAGAAATGTTCATTAGATGGTCATATACAAGATTTTTGTTTTTGGCGCTGATCGGGAATCCAACATGGCTGCCAGGGCTCATAATGTGTTCTGATTGGTCTAAATTTTAAAAATCTTATTGTTAGAAACCACTAAGCCAATTGAATTGTGACTTTACAGGAATGATCATTGGGTGATCCTGTACTAAACTTGTGAATCGTTTGCTGATCGGAAATTCAAGATGGCCGCCATGACTCGACTTAGTTTAACATTGGACCCTATGGGAATTTCACATTTTCATCTTTTTTTTCTGAAACCACGAAACAGATTTGAACCAAACTTGGCAGAAATGTTCATTAGATGGTCATACACAAGATTTTTGTTTTTGGCGCTGATCGGAAATCCAACATGGCTGCCAGGGCCCATAATGTGTTGTGATTGGTCGAAATTTTAAAAATCTTCTTGTTAGAAACCACTAAGCCAATTGAATTGTGACTTTACAGGAATGATCATTGGGTGATCCTGTACTAAATTTGTGAATCATTTGCTGATCGGAAATTCAAGATGGCCGCCATGACTAGACTTAGTTTAACATTGGACCTATGGGAATTTCACATTTTCATCTTTTTTTCTGAAACCACGAAACAGATTTGAACCAAACTTGGCAGACATGTTCATGAGATAGTCATATACAAGAATTTTGTTTTTGGCACTGATCGGAAATCCAACATGGCTGCCAGGGCCCATAATGTGTTCTGATTGGTCGAAATTTTAAAAATCTTATTGTTTGAAACCACTAAGCCAATTGAATTGTGACTTTACAGGAATGATCATTGGGTGATCCTGTACTAAACATGTGAATCGTTTGCTGATCGGAAATTCAAGATGGCCACCATGACTCGACTTAGTTTTATCATAGGACCTATGGAAAAACTGTTTAAAAGTCTTCTCCTCTGAAACCAGCAAGTGCATTTAAAGCAAATATGGCATGAATGGTCCTTAGGTGGTCAACTTTCAAAATTATGTCCTGTGAGCCCGACCTCCATCCAAGATTGCCGCAGTCAGCGGACATAGTTTTAACATAGGACCCTATGGGAAAATTGTTTAAAAGTCTTCCCTCTGAAACCAGTCAGCCAATTTAAAGCAAATATGGCATGGATGGTCCTTGGGTAGTATACTTTTAAAATTGTGTCCGGTGACTACTACCTCCATCCAAGATGGCTGCCATGAGGAGACATAGTTTTAACATAGAACCCTATGGGATTTGAATAGTAACTTAGATGTATTCGGCATACAGACATTCGTAAGAGGACATAGTTATGTCAGGTGAGCGATACAGGCTCATGTGAGCCTCTAGTTTTTGTTATGTCATTGTAAAAGGGGGGTTTTAGACTTGTGGTTACCAAGCTAATAAATTTTGCCTTTTGTATATTGTTTCTTATCTTTTGTTGCTTCACATATTTTGTCGATTAACTGTGTGAGGTAAAGTGATAAATTAAGTTTGTCAGTGATCTGCGACAGGGTACTCCGGTTTCCTCAACCAATAAAAATGACCGCCACGATATAACTGAAATATTGTTGAAAGTGGAGTTAAGCACTATAACCCTAACTCAAACCCCTAAATATGTGTTCGTTTGGAGCGAGTATGACCAGGTCTATTATTGAGTGCATATACTGATTTAACCACTTGAATTCGAGTTATCAATAGTGTAGCGTTTGTATCCTTTTAAAACCGCCATATTGTAGTGTCACATGATGATTTTGAATGACGTCACCACTCTTTTTATCTGTCTATACTCTGCATTTTTCAAGGTGGACCGGAAGAGTGCTCTATGATGTTATGCCTCGTTTGAAAGTTAGAAATTATCACTTTTAAATTTCGTTATTTAATTATTTTTTGTACTGTTTTCTTCTCTAACTTTGTTTATGGCTTTACAAGTTTCCTGATATTTAATATGTATGCATTTGTCTTAATATTATTTATTTTTCTGTTTAGAAATTTAGACTCAAAGAAAGCACACAGCTGTTTGATCTAGCATTTAGACATATCTATGGCCATCCAGAGGACTATGCTGACAGTTACCTTCATATAGTTCTGAAAATTGTAAAGTTTGTGGGAGAGATGCACAAGAGAAACTGGATCCTTAGAGACTTATGTGCTGATAATATTTACGTAACAGCTGACAATGAGGTAAGCAGTGGAGTAAACCTTTTTTGTTCCCATGTTTTGTATTTTTGTCATTCTATTAGCACATGGACAACGTATACTTAATATACGAAAATACTGTTGTGACACATTTTGCCTCATTTAAAGGTTATGGCATTTTATCAAGAAAATTTGGAAGATACTAAAGGGGTAATCAGAATCCGTAAATCGAAGAAGGACAGACAATATAATGGCCATGAGTAAAAGGACAAAAGGACAAACATTGATCTACAAAGCACAAAAAAGAAAACTAAAGATCGAGGAACACGAACTCAGCTGAAAACCGGGGGTGACAGCAGGTGCTCTTGAAGTATTAGCAGTTCCGTTGTCATTGGTAACACAGCTATTCCGTGGTTAACCAAGTCATGATGGTGCTTGTAAAATTCAGAAGTGATGGCTTCAATTTAACCAATAGGAAGCCTTGATTCATTAGCTTCTTTGGTAACAGCAACCCTCTATCAAGGATATCATGATAAAAACCATAAACAATGTGTAATTCACTTTCGTCAGCTTTGCTGAATATATATATAAATGGAAGTTATTAAGTCGCCCGATAGTCATAAAGCGGGTATAAATACATGCCTTACAAATCACAAACCAACAGACAAAAACCCAATTAATGAATTTACATGAGCAATATACCACCATGTATACTAGTATTTTTTTTTCTTATGTATAATATATATAATTTAATATGTTGTATATTATTATTTACATCTCTGTAACTATATATATTTGGTTTATGAGAATAAAATTCATTCATTCATTCATTCATTCATAATGTTGTCTGTTGTAGGTTACTACACCACGTTTAGGGAGAATGTTGTGGTTTGATCCTAACAATGTACTGGACGATTGTATTATAGATAGCGTCAAACAAGATAGACAACGATGGTAATAAAAACATACAAAAAATCATTGTTAGCTCACCTTGCGTCCGTCGTCCGTTAACTTTTCACATTTTAATCCTCTGCTCTGAAACCGCTCAGCCAAATGAACTGAAACTTGGTAGGAAGCATCTATGGAAGGTCCTTTCTAAAGATTGCTCATTTTGTCCTGATCCATCAACAAACATGGCCACCATAGGCAATTCTTGTTTCTGATTGGCCGATTTTTTAAAATCTTCTCGTCTGAAACCGCTTGGCCAAATGAACCGAAACTTGGTAGGAAGCATCTATGGCAGGTCCTCTATAAATATTGCTCATTTTGTCCTGATCCGTTAACAAATATGGCCACCACAGGCCATTCTTGTTTCTGATTGGTTGATTTCTAAAAAATCTTCTCCTCTGGAACGGCTAGGCAAAATGAATCGAAAGTGGGTAGGGAGCATTATTGGAAAGTCCTCTATAAAGAGTGCTCATTTCGTCCCGATTCAATAGCTAACATGGCTGCCACAGGTAATTCTTGTTTCTATTGTTCGATTTCTAAAAATCTTCTCCTCTGAAATGGCTTGGCCAAATGAACCAAAACTTTGTAGGAAGCATCTATGGAAGGTCCTCTATAAAGATTGCTCATTTTGTCTCGATCGGTTAACAAACATGGCCGCCACAGGCAATTATTGTTTCTGGTTGGTTGTTTTCTAAAAAATATCTGTTGAAAGAAAGATAACTCTTGTTTAGATATAGATATCTGTATTCAAAATGCAGTTATTGCAATACAGATATTGCTGATTTTTAAAAATCTTCTTTTGTGAAACCGCTAGGCAAAATGAACCGAAACTTGGTAGGAAGCATCTATGAAAGGTCCTCAGTAAAGATTGCTCATTTCGTCCCGATCCATTAACAAACATGGCTGCCACAGGCGACTTTTGTTTCTGATTGGCTGATTTCTAAAAATCTTCTTCTCTGAAACCGCTTGGTGAAATTAACCGAAACTTGGTAGGAAGCATTTATGGAAGGTCCTCTGTAAAGATTATTAATTTTGTCTCGATCCGTTAACAAACATGGCTGCCACAGGTGATTCTTGTTTCTGATTGGCTGATTTTTTTAGATTCTTCTCCTCTGAAACCCTTTGGCCAAATGAACTGAAACTTGGTAGGAAGCATCTATGGAAAGTCCTTTGTTAGGATTGCTTATTTCGTCCCGATCCGTTAACAAACTTGGCCACCACAGACAATTCTTGTTTCTGATTGGTAGATTTCTAAAAAATGTTCTCCTCTGAAACCGCTTTGCCAAATGAACCGAGGCTTTGTAGGAAGCATCTATGGAAAGTCTTTCGTTAGGATTGCTCATTTCGTCCCGATCCGTTAAGAAACATGGCCACCACAGACAATTCTTGTTTCTGATTGGTAGATTTCTAAAAAAAAAATTCTCCTCTGAAACTGCTTTGCCAAATGAACCGAAACTTGGTAGGATGCATCTATGGGAGGTCCTCTATAAAGATTACTGATTTTGTCCCGATCCATTGACAAATATGGGTGCCATAGGAAATTCTTGTTTCTAATTGGTCGATTTCTAAAAATCTTTTCCTCTGAAACCACATTGCCAAATGAACCGAATTTTGGTAGGAAGCATCTATTGAAGGTTCTCTATATAGATTGCTCATTTTGTGTCGATCTATTAACAAACATTGCCACCACAGACAATTCTTGTTTCTGATTGGTCGATTTCTAAAAATCTTCTGCTCTGAAACAGCTTTGCTAAATGGACCGAAGCGTGATAGGAAGCATTTATGGAAGGTCCTCTATGGGAATTGCTCATTCCATTTTGATACGTTAACAAACATGGCCGTCATAGGCAATTCTTGTTTTTTATTGGTCGATTTCTAAAACAGCTTTTCCTTTGACATTGCTTGGCCAAATGATATGAAACTTGATAAGAAGCATCTATAGAAGGTCCTCTATAGAGATTGCTCGTTTCGTTTTGATCCATTAACAAACATGGCTGCCACAGGAGATTCTTGTTTTAGATTGGTTGATTTCTAAAAAATATTCTTCTCATCAACTGCTTTGCCAAAATGAACCGATATTTGGTGGGAAGCACCTATGGAAGATTCTGTATTAAGTTTCCTCAAAGCAGAATGAAAGGTGAGTGACACAGGCTCAGCTCAGTGCTGAGCCTCTAGTTTCAAAAACAACAGAAGGTTTATCCGTTAATATTGTACAAGATTCAAATCAAAATCTAGGACGCAACCTGGAACTCAATTCAGTTCACCGTTGTGACAATTACAAGAGTATGCGACTTATCGTTATTGAGAATTTTCGGCTAAATAAAGCATGCCTGTATCATAGTTCAAACATTTTCCAAATCTTACTTTCCGTATCTATTAATAATAATAAAAATCAGTTCGTCCGATTATATCGGAGGATTTGTATTTTACTCCCACATGGGAAAAACTTGGATGAACACATCATTTCACTATGATAGGGAGGTTTGGGTTCATAGGATGAACACATCATTTCACTATGATAGGGAGGTTTGGGTTCATAGGATGAACACATCATTTCACTATGATAGGGAGGTTTGGGTTCATAGGATGAACACATCATTTCACTATGATAGGGAGGTTTGGGTTCATACAACTAGTTTAGCTCCACCACTTTTAATTGAAGTGCCTGCCCCAAGCCAGGAAAGTAGGACAGTGTGGTATTATTTTTTTTATTAATTTCTATTTAGATTTTAATTGATAAAATGTTCAGATTGGCCACCATTATACCGTATGGCGGGTTATTTTCGTGGGGTGCTAATTTTCGCGTATTTTAGCGGTCCTTCCAAAACAGCCAAAATAAATTCCGCTAAATTAACATTTTGAAGTGAAGTACTTTCAGAGCTATATTCAGATTTTTTTTTTATAATTCCGTATATACATAACTGTATACAATGTGACAACATTGATTAATGCCGATGGCACTTTTACACTTTCATGGTTTACCAGTAAAATCTGAATTAAACTCGCACGTAATCAAATGTTACTGACAAAACAACATGTCAACGATTAACTAACATCAAAGACATACCAACAGGTTCATAAAATCAACCAGTCGAGACTGGTAGACGCCCACCAATTATATTTATTGATTAACAGATTAAAGTGTCATATTGGCTATACCGTTATTTAATCCAGTAATTTATAAATAAATTTTGTAGTAATTTTTGCAAACAAATATTTACTCCCGATTTTATTTTAAACAGCTGAACAAGAAAGAAAGCTGAGTGTACCCGAGCGCCTGTGGATCTAAGTAATATTTTAATACACTCTGGGACTTATAAATGTTGTGATCATGACATGAATATTTTAACATGCATTTCGTCAACATTTTAATAATACATACTTTTTATTAAAGATTTGTATTTGTGGCAGAAATTTAAGGTTTAATGCATCACTTAGCGTCCGCCAAATTTTTTTTGCATCACTTAGCATCCGCCAAATTTAAAAACGCCAAAATTTTTCGTATACCTTTTTGACTCAAAATCGCCAAATTTCACACCCGCGAAAATAATCCGCCATACGGTACTAAATTGGTGCAGTGAACCCATTACGAAGTTTTCACCTTTATTATTATAGACGTCAATGCTTTTAGAGAAAATAACATTCCATAGATAGATTGATTGATTGGTGTTTAACGCCAACTCTAGCAATATTTCAGCTATATCGTGGCATTCCATAGATAGAAAACGATGCAACGTTAAGTTGTTTTATTATAGGTTACCACTTGAAGTGCTCCAGAATGGTCAGTATTCAAAAGAAGGTGATGTATATATGGTTGCCATGGTTATTTATGAATTTTATATGGCACTTGAGATCCATGCTACAGATCCAATGGCCAGCCAGCTTGAGTGTGCACCATTTGCAAAAGTATCCAAGGAAGAGGTATATATATATAAAGTTGAAAAGGGATATCAAATTGTATATTACATTAAAATATCAAGCTGTCCAGTTCCAATGTTGATTGAAAATCTGAGAAATTTACCAATTATTGTATAGTATTTATATATTACCAGCTAGTGAAGAAAGTAGACATGTTACAAAATGCAAGTTCATCTGTTGATCATGGAGTGCATTTAACATTAGTATAATGCCCTCCACGAAGGTTTTCCTATTGTGAACTTTCCATTTATATGTAGCAATATTCCAACAGCACCAGCATATGGAGTATGTATAGTTGATAAGATATTCCAGAGCTTATCCTATCAGGATTTCCGTGATAGAGGGTTGCTGCTAATGAAGAAGCTACTGAACTAAGGGTTCCTTTTGGTTAAGTTGAAATCAAGTTTTATAGTCATCACCATGACTTGGTTGACCGTTATGGAATGTCTGTATCACAAATGACCATGGATATGTTTCACTTGTCGTAAGTCCCTTTCAGTCCTCTTTCCTCATTCATGATTTATCACCCGGTTTGTAACTATAGTAACACGACCGGTTCCACTAGTCTAGCAGAAACTGCCTATCCTTCCGGAGCACTTGAGTTCACCCCCTGCTTTTAAGTGGAGTTCGTGTTGCACGATAAATTTATTTTTTTTGTGTGGTGTTTTGTAAATTGTTGTTTGTCCTTTTAACCTTTTCTTTTGTCCATTTTGTGGTTTGTCCTTCTTCAATTTACAAATTGTGATTACCCCTTTGGTATCTTCAAACTCTTCTTTTTAGCAAGACGAGAATTTAACATGTTGAAGATGATGAGTAGATTTGCATAATTCAAGATATTATTGACATGATTAATTTATTTGATGGAGCAATGGTTGCTTTGCACTGCCATTTTTGGGGATATATTACGTCTATAATGTGACAACCAGGTTTAGTAATGGAGTAAAGGGGATTAAGCGGGTAAAACTGACGTGCGTCATAAAGACTGAACAGTTGTTATTATAAAATGCTTCTACCCCACAAACATCTGACAGAACTCAATTACAGGTCATATCCAGATGAACTTTAGTACATGAATATTTATCTTAAAAAATCAATTAATTATGTTTGTGATGTAATAATAGAAAAAACCCGAAAAGCGCTATTAAGATTTTTTTAAAAGCATGTTCATTAGGTGGTCATGAGTTCATCTGACTGTCTGGGGTAACGTAGTGTGTTATACCAGCTGATTTAATCAGCTGACACATAGAAATACCTTCAATAAATTACAGTATATACGATATTAGTGGTAGAAGCATAGATAATCCATTAAATTAAACAAAAATACAGTTTCTCTTCCTCATGCTGATAACAATACATATATTACTGTTTAATTTCAAAATATCCTATTATTGCAGTTACTGAAATCTTTGTATAGTGGAGAGGTTCAGATACAACCCATTTACTGTCCTGACTGGCTTTATGATAGTTTAAAGGAGTGTTGGAATAGGGACCGTACACGTCGTCCATCAATACAGTCGATTATCAAACAATTTACTGAGAGATTAAGGTAAATAAAAAATGTATCTTCTCTCTTAATAAAAATATGGTAATGTAAATATAATATAGGCAATAAAATGAATGTTAGAGAATACCAATGGGGCAAACAAAAATGGACAATCCAGAGAAACTGGCAACACATGTCACACAAGATGAAGAAAACCAAAATAAAAAGCACAACACAATATGTGGCGGACACCACTATACACAAACAAGTACAAATAATGTAAGGAAGGCATGTACCCTCCCACAAAATATGTACATGTAAAATAAAATAGTGTTCTCCATGAAATAATGTCCTCCAGACAAAATATCATATGAAATATTATCCATGGACATTATTTCATAATGAAATAGTGTCCTGGACATTATTTCATAATGAAATTGTGTCCTCCATCATGAGATATTGTCCATTCTTACTGGACATTATTTAACTGTGAAATAATGTCTGACATCAACTGGATATATGATATTTTTATGCTTCACATATTTATACTATACTTTGTCATAGAAATGATATTTATTACACTATATTTGATTCAATTTGAAATATATTAACAAACAATGTCCAAGTTTTGAATTAGAATTAGAATTATCTCCCTTTGTTAGGACACAGTTTCACTATGATATATTGTCCTCTAAGATGATATTATACTGTCCAGATAAAGGACAAAATATCATATATAATGCAAAATTCCATGACAATATAATCATGAGATATTGTCCTGGAGGACATAATTTCATAGGACATAATTTTGCTTTACATACACACCATAATAACAGAAGACAAAAATTATACATGTTTATGAAAATCTTTATATACGAATTCAATAAAAGAATTGATGATATAAAATATCATAGAAAAAATAAAAGTTTTTGCATGCTATAAAACAGAAAATAACTAGTTCTTAGATGTTATGATTTCTATTTTTTAAGCCATATTCTAATTTATATCAGCTAATTAATACCTGGATAATCAGTGGAATGTACATCAAGAGAAGCTTGGACTCATGATTAGAATTGTAACAAGCAAGAATGTAGAATAAATAAAATTATGTTGTTAAAAAAATAACAGGACTTAAAGAAAAACTGTTAAAATAACACATTAGTGGTCACTTTCATGGTTTGAATGAATGAATGAATGAATTCTTTATTGGCAAAAAGCATATACATGCAATAGCAATCAAACAGATATATACACATGTAACATAATGACCTCCCCTAAAGTTTTAATAGCTTATACCATGTATGGTTTTGGTTAATAACATTAATTTGTCTGTTTTTTGTAAACTTGTTTTTTTTTAGAATAGTATTTGATCTATTTATAGAGCTGAAATAAAGGAATTATATATCATCAATGATTTTCAAATCTGATCATAATAAGCATAATCTTTAACTGGTTACCATTAACTATCAGCACATAAAGACATACATTTGTAAGCTGAAGGCAGAATTAAGCGTGTTCTTGGAATTTGCACACAGATCAGGCGAGACAAAGTGTTTCTATTGCATAATTGTGTTCATTAGATGGAGAATGATTGATTAAAAAACAAAATAAGTGCTTGCTTACCTCGGGTGTCAACTATAAGACATACCTAACGTCAATATTGGCAAGGAAAAGATAACTGTATAAGTGTATGATTTGTATATTAACAAACTAGATTTTAAAATATGTCTGTGCCATATATGGCATTTCGTGTTACTCGATCTTAAATTTTATGTGTAATGTTTTGTAGATCGTTGTTTGTCCTTTTGTCCTTTTTCTTTTAGCTATTGCATTTTTTTTATCCTTCTTCAATTTATAGATTCTTATTACCCATTTGGTATCTTCAAACTCTTCTTAAAACACTTTCACATTTTTTCTCTATATTTCAGATCAACGTCCAATTTGATTTACGAGGTTTTAAATGAAACTGAGAGTGAACCAGAAGTAGACTATGATGATCTTGATAACTCTGATGATCATGAATACTATGTAGTCCCAGATGATAATATTGATAAAGGAATAGAAAAAACTATGGAATGTCCTTTAATTGGAATCCCTAGAAAAGTAAACCCATTCAAAACACATTTTAAAGACGACATCAGTTCAATACCAGACCATTCTTCAAACAAAAATATACCATTCAAATGTGCAAATAGTGACACAGGTTCTGACATTAGTTGTTTGCGACACGTAAGGAGTTCAAATTCATCAGATTCATCTCATACTTGCTATAGACCTGGATTCGTATGTGGAAACAGTATGTCATCCGGAAGTGACAATAGAGATCATTACACAGACGCACGGTCAAGACAAACTGGATTACAAGATGATGTTAGAAACACAAACTACCATGGCAATGCAGTCAGGATCAACAATAGACGGCATCAGAACATTGAACTGTTGGAGGACGACAAATATGACAGTTGTGATTATGATGTATCAGTTTCACGATTGCATTTTTCTGAAAATGGACACAGTAAGAATGGTTCCAGTAATGACAGTTTGTCTTCAGCCAGTAGTAGTTATTGCTCATTGAATAACAAACAAAATGAGCATGAACACAGAGATCTGGAAAACAATGAAGCACATACACTTACGTCAACTAGTGAAAATGAAATTACAGGAAGTAGTGATAAGTCACAAAAACAGCCAAACAATGCAAAACATAGGTCACGACCACATCATGATATAACCAAGGCAGCCATTGCAAACAAAGAGACAGAGCCGATGAATGATGATGATAATAGTAGTGGCAATGCTTCACAGACAAGCAGCACTTATTTCAAAACTTTACCATGTGCTCAATCTAATTCACTTGACCAGGACGAACAATTACCCCCCAGATGTGTTCAACGGTTTGAACAAGACCGTGATTTGCAGCATAGTTCAAATAGGATGTCCCAAATTGTACATGATGCTCCTATTAGACCAACACATTCCCTAAATAGCCATGAAGGGATAGAACTTTATGAGGATTTTGAGTCTACAAGCAATGATAGCTTGTTCTCTCCACCATCTACTGAGAATGAAGATTATTTGACATGTGTTTATGATGCTTAGCAAAGTAATATATTTTAATATATTAATGTAAATAAGATATTTTTCAAGTCTAAGCACAACGGAACGTAACAAATAAAACACTAAAGGAATCTTAGTTACCTTATGTCAAAGGTTCTCTAAAGGAATAAACAGAGCCATCCTACGACATCTTAGTTACCTTATGACAAAGGTTCTCTAACGGAATAAACAGAGCCCTCCTACGACATCTTAGTTACCTTATGTCAAAGGTTCTCTAATGGAATAAACAGAGCCATCCTACGACATCTTAGTTACCTTATGTCAAAGGTTCTCTACGTTTCCCATTACATCCGTCTAACAAGGGAGACAAGAACGGGTATAAATGTGTAATGTTTGGAGAAGAGTTATTGATAATTTCATTTGAACATCAGTTTTCTATCAGGATCGGTGGTTTTTCTCAGAATTAATATCTCTGCTAACAATGCATTGTGTAGCATTGGATTTGTCATGTGTCATGAGGAAAAAAGGTTCCCATTATATGTGCTGAAGATCCTGCTGTCCACTAAATTGTATTCAATCTAGCATTAATTGGATTTGTGTGTAGAGCATATACAAAAAAAAACAACAAAATGCATATCTTGTCGAAACATTTAGTTGTTGCATAAATAATAAACAAAGAGTCTTGTAAAGATAATGATTTATGTGATAATAGTGAGAAAGTGTATCTTACTTGATAACAACATATCGTTCAAAATAAAATACTATCTCTGTAAAATCAGACATCATTGCCAAGCGATTCATTGTTGTATAGACTCATATAACTTACTACTGAAATAATGACAAAACATCAAAAGTAATACAACTGGACATAACATTAAAATTAGAAAAGAACATATCTGAAGGTCTAAAGAGAGAATATATTACTTTATTTAAGAATAACAGAAATAATAAACAAATGATGATTTGGATATCATCAAAGGTACAACATAAAATTAACATTTATGACCTGTAGCTAGTTTTATTATTTAGAATAGGGACACCGATCAATGCTTCTAGTTTAGGATTCGCTGAGCCGTAAATTAAAACAAAAAAAATGTAAGCCACTAAATAACATATAGAGATATGTTAAGGTCAGGATATATGTCTGGTGTCAATCTGCAACCTTCAGTACAATGAATTCTAAACAAAACTGTTTCCAGAAATGCATCATGCCCACTAAATTAGATCTCTACGTTCTTATTACATCATTTATGTCAATGCTCACAGTTAACAATTTAATGTCTACTTGGCTTATCGAATTGTCAAACTATATGTCCATAATTTCCTTGTTATACCGGTGTGTATATATTTTTCTCCCATTATTACGGCGTTTTTAACCACGCTGAACCAGTGGTGGAAAAATCTGTAATCCTCTAGAGGATTAAAATGTCTCGTGCCTTTCCCCGCATATTGTCAAATTGGTAATTTAGAAGGATTTTGAAATAAAGTTCGTGTTAAATAATGGGAGAAACAAATTCTCCTTCAGTTGCCCACGTGGGTTACGATACATTTGTATTTCTCCACTCTCGAGAGTTAAATTAAAAATTTTAATTTAACTCTCTTGAGTGCAGAAATATCGTAACCCACGGGCAACTGAAGGAGAATCTATATATAATGTGGTCATGCTTTTTCTGCTATAATTAGCTATAAATAATATAATATAGTGGGCATTATATGGAACAAAAGTATAAAGGAATATTTAATTGCTATTTCTCATGAAATTATTATATTTCTCTTCTATTACAAAAATATTGTCATTCATTCCGATGGAAAAATGTGTCTACTTGGTAAAATGGTATTGTCCTATTGGTGTAAATCAGGCCGATTATTCGTCAGTTTCTATATGCATAATTCTCATGTTCTATTGTTGTCATAATTTTTTTCTGCATCACATAATCATTCTTATAAAGTCACCAATATGGGTTGGAGTGGGTTGGCTTTTGTGGTTCATACAACAGCGAATTGTATAAATGATTCATTAATGATATATTTTGTATGTAATATGTAGACAATCATATGTTTCCCCATGCCAAGTATTTACTGGGGCCGTAACATTTATGGCACCATAGATTTAGTGTATTATAGAGAACACAATTTATTTTAATAAATAATTTATGTTGACATAATAAAACTTCAATTCATGTTTATGTTGTCATTCATTTGTGTAGCATAATAGCGTGCCCACCTCGAGTGCGGTAGATCGTGGGTTCGAGTCGCGGTCAGGTCATATCAAAGACTATAAAATTGGTATTTGTTGCTTCTCCGCTAAGCACGCAACATTAAGGAAAAAGAGCAAAGACTGGTTGACTCGGAATCAGAATAATGTGTCCGAGTGGAGCGACATGTCTATCCGCGGACTGTTGTTTCAGTGAGCTAGCACTATAAAAATCCAACTCAGCGCTTTGGTCTAGAACAAAGCGGACCTCATCATCAATATCTCATTAACTTGTTCTTGCTATGATATAGCTGAAAAATTGCTGAATTGGCATTAGACAACAATCACCCACTCACTCATTTTTGTGATAGTGTGTGGTTTCTTTACATGCCATCCCAAGTGTGAAATTCGTGCTGAGAGGTTTTACCCGACAGCAGTACAATAACTATTCCCCGGACCGGGATTACCAAGTGAGGGTAACCATTGGGGATTTGTAACTAGAGTAACACGACGGACGCAACTAGCGGAGCAGGAACTGCTTACCATTCAGGAGCACATGTGTTAATCCCCGGTTCATGTTGCTCGACCTTTAGTTTTGTGTTGTGTTTTGTAGATCGTTGTTTGTCCTTTTGTCCTTTTTAGCTCACCTTGCCAAAGGCAATGTGAGCTTTTGCCATCACTTGGCGTCTGTCGTCGTTAACTTTTCACATTTTACTATTCTCCTCTGACACCCCTCAGCCAAATGAACTGAAACTTGGTAGGAAGCATCTATGAAAGGTCCTCTATAAGGATTACTAATTTCGTCCCGATCCATTAACAAACATGGCTGCCACAGGCAATTCTTTTTTTCTGATTGGCCTATTTTTAGACATCTTCTCTGAAACCATTGGGCCAAATGAACTGAAACTTGGTAGGAAGCATCTATTGAAGGTCCTCTATAGAGATTGTTCATTTCGTCGCGATCCATTAACAAACATGGCCACCACAGGCAATTCATGTTTATGATTGTATGCTTTGTAATATTCTTCTCTTCTGTAACCGTTTGGCAATATGAAACGAAACTTGTTATAGAACAAGTACATATTTTGAGAATTACACATTTCTCTGAAACTACAAAAGATAGAAACTTAATATTTGATATGGGTGGAGATGCCAATGTGAAGTTATGCATTCAACATTTTTTGTCCCCGGGGCTCATCCCCACCCCGCAGGGAAATCTATAGAAAAATGTGACCGAGATCCCCACCCTAAACCATATATAATTATGATCAGAGTGACTAGGCAAATTAAATGCATTATAGCTCAGGTCCCGGGGTCATACCCCACCCCCTACCTGAAGTGAACTTTTTAATGGTTGAGATCCCCACCCCTAAACCATATATATTTATGATCAGGGTGACTAGGCAAATTAAATGCCTTATAGCTCAGGCCACGGGGAGTCATACACCACCCCCTACCTGAAGTGAACTTTTTAATGGTTGAGATCACCACCACTAAACCATGTATATTTATGATCAGGGTGAATAGACAAATTAAATGTCCCCGAGTTGAGGCCCGGTGGTCATCCCCATCCCCTACCGGAAGTTTTTTTTATAGCCGAATTGACTTTCTTACTTATTTATAAAACAAGACCAAATGATTTTGACTTGCAACTCAGCTTTTGCATCTCTGATGCTTTCTCGATTTTTCTCCTCTGAAACCGTTTAGCCAAATCAACTGAAACTTGGTAGGAAGTGCTTGGCCAAATGATATGAAACTTGGTAGGAAGCATCTATGGAAGGTTTTCTATAGAGATTGCTCATTTCGATTTGATCCATTAACAAACATGGCTGCCATAGGCAATTCTTGTTTTAGATTGGTCGATTTCTAAAAATCTCTGAAACTGGGGCCCGGGTGGCTCAATGAGTTAGGGCGTTGGATCTAACAACTCATTCAAGCCTATCACCAAAACGGCGTGGGTTTGCGCCCAGCTTTGTAAATTACAAAAAGGGTGCACTCGACTAGCAGCCGCAAGTGATAAAGTTTACCAGTTGCTTGCCCAGGATCAGTGGTTCTCTCCGGTACTCCGGCTTCCTCCACCACTAAAACTGGTCGCCATGATATAGCTGAAATATTGCTGAATGTGGCNNNNAGCACCAAAATTCAAATTCAAGTTCAAATTCTCTGAAACTGCTTTGCCAAAATGAACCGAAATATGGTGGGAAACACTATGGAAGGTTTTGTATTAAGTTTCCTAAGAGCGACATAGGCTCAGCCCATGGAACCTCTAGTTCTCCTTACCATTGTATTGTCTGTCCTTCGATATACGGATTCTGATTGCGCCTTTGGTATCTTCAAACTCTAGTAACATCGATGGAACCCATACCCCCTGTTAAGGAATGACAAATAATAGCAACGTATATAAACGGTGATTATTCCATGGATAATAAATGGTGGCTTCACAGGATAACTTCAAAGGAGCTTGGACTTTGGAGATAAACTGTAATAAGCATTGTTGAATAAACTATATATATATAATAAAAATAGCAAATAAAGTACTGAATACAACAACAATTTATTACCGTACAAACAAAAGAAATAAGTCGGAGACTTTTTGAAGATGCATATGCTCTCCTTGGACTCCACTGGGACAATGTTAACCATGCTTAAGCCGGGTCCCCCTTAGGATATGTACTTTCTTTAATGTGTTTATGATTCTATTAACAAACCTATGTAATAACTATAACTTGGCGACATGTTGCAACACTTGAACAGTCTTGAAGACAGGCATACAGATGTTTGACTTGGCATGATGTATAAATAGTAATGAAAATGCATGTATTACTAAAAAAGACACACTTAAGCCAACCTTGCGACAATCACGGAACACGAATTCTGGGACCCACACACACAACAGCAAAAACTTCAAAATGAAAAAATTCAACGGAAAGCGTCCCGCTATGTCAGTAACAGGTACCACAATACAAGTTCTGTAACAGATATGATGTCTGACTTGAATTGTTCCCCACTTGAGGTGCGCCGCATAAGGTACAGACTCATATTCTTTTACAAAGTCATACACCACTTAGTTGCCATACCATATGCAAACCTATTAATTCCAGTTGACACCAGAACCAGACACAAATCTAAATTCCTTCAGGCACATACAGACATCAAAAGACTGAGCACTACCAATACTCATTCTTCCTCAGGCCTATCACAATTTGGAATCAACTGCCTACAACATTTACCACTGCAGACACAGTGGACGGTTTTAAGAGCATGGTCCCAGTATCTGCCTTGATTCCAATTATCACACCATAATCACTCAAAGTGGTTATCAAATGTATATAGTTTAACCTTTGATTCATTGTTTATTATATATATGTTATAACTTTATGTATTAACTAAATTTAATACGGCTCTCGTTCAATAATCTTCAGTAGTGAAGGACGGCTAGAAATATAAAGAAGAAAGAATTCCTCGTCTTTCATTATCCCTCCCTGTAAGATTGAACAAAGACAAGAATCGTTTTCAGAGTCACCACAGAACATAGATTGACATGAAATCACACGGGAAATACATAAGCTTCGCAGAACTATTACACAACTTAACCGAATTATTCAATAAATAATACAAATGTAAACCTCTGCCAAAATAGTAATTTTGTTGTCAATCTTTTATCCAAGATTACCAACTCCATCTGATGAACAATGTCAGATACTACCGCACTGGTAGTCGTTCATTGTAGATTACTATAAAACAAATCTCTCTATAGATATTAATATATACACGTGTATATTTGAAGTTAAGACATGATTTTCTATGCTGTAGTTTTACACGTGATGTACCGGGTATATATACATATAACAACTATTACTGGTGCTACATTCAGAATTGTCATCATGTTGCAGATCATTTTCACATTCTTCTACTCTAGGTACATTTGGTAGGCTGTGGGATATTTTGTATTGTAATTCTTGCACAAAGTTTTTAAAATGCGGAACTTTTTGGTCACTTTGGTTAATATTTCTGTCTAATTCAAAATCGTCCTTTCTAACCGAATGTACCGTATTAGATGGCGAATCAATCATATCACTACTCTGTAAAAAATAGTTCTGACTGGAATGTGTGTTATCCTGTGACATAGTGAGAGATTTTTCATAATTTGGAGTGTTATTTAATTCGGTATCATTTGTTGATATACGTCCCAAACTGTTTACCCTTTTTACAAACGGATTTAAACGAAAGAGATTAAAATTAGGATCATTCAGATGACGATATCTCATTTTGTTCTCTTGTTCCCAATATTTCGTTTGTGTGTTAGTTTTTCTCTCATCAACAAAATCAGAAGTTTCTTCACTTTGCAACTGATTATTAACCTTAAGACAAAATCATCTAAAGACGACGACGAACCACGTGGTATACTATGAGTCTTTACACGGGTGGGTACTTCTGGTTATTAACCTTAGGACAAACATCTAAAGACGACGACGAACCACGTGGTATACTACGAGTCTTTACACGGGTGGATACTTCTGGTTATTACCCTTCAGACAATCATCTAAAGACGACGACGAACCACGTGGTATACTATGAGTCTTTACACGGGTGGGTACTTCT
>MJUT01010549.1:642247-654670 GCA_002080005.1 Gigantidas platifrons | reverse complement strand
TTTTATCCTCCAAGGCAGGAACTACATTGTTATCTGTATATGGCGTAGTGTTTTAGCCCCCAAGGCAGGAAATACATTGTTATCGTATATGGCGTAGTGTTTTTGTTGGTGGAATTACAAACCATATCTGTTTAAATTTATTTAGGCCGTATCGATACAGCAATACCGGTATTCTCTTACATCTAAACTGTTATATCGTCGGGTGTCACACGTGGAACAGATGCACCCTGTCCTTCCGGGTCACATGAGTGTACCCACGGTTTTTCGTAAGACTCGTGTTGCTGAACCGTTAGTTTTCTGCTTAGTGTTAAATTATAGCTAAATAGCGCCACATCCTGTAGAAAAAAGTACAGTCTATATCCATGTGCTAAATTTTACTATCCAGGTCTAATATTGCACATATATTACTTTCTTATCGTTAACTTTAAAAACATTGACATAGATATATATTTAAAAAATCACAGGGAAAATCGGTAATAAATGTTAGTATTATATAACATTTAGTGGTTTAATTTGATGTGTTTATGGTGTCAAACATTCCTAGCTTGAAACGGGCCTACACAGGTAGAGTTTTTAAGCTAAATAATGAAATCGAAATTCTCCCATGTATTAAATATTATGCAACATTACATTCTGGAGAAATGTTAAAAATGTTAAAAATTTCATATTTCATTCATTTCACGTATTTCTTATATTTTCATTCTCGTGACTAAATGGGATGTCAACGTTTTTATTAAGTACTTCGATATTTATATAAAGCACTATTTGTTTTTCTTTGTATAGGAAAACGAGTCTGCTTTGGACAAGCTTTGGCAAAGATCAGGGGTCAAGGGTTGCCTGATATGCACGTTATCTTACAAATAGTAAATCAATGATAAGCTTATCTAGGTAATCATATAGAATAGCGGCGTAAATTCGCAATTTTCAAATGGACGGCGTAAATTATTTTTTTTAATATTTAAGCGCAATTTATAAATTATACAATGACGGGCCGTTCTAGAGATCGAACACAAATAGTACCTCCTCAAGACGAATTTGATAATCAGGTTATTCATACCGAGAAATTGCCTCTTTATGGCCTTGGTAGCGCAATGACAGATTCTGATAACATCTTTTAATGGCTAGCAGCACATCGATTAATAAAGACATACTTTCCGAATTTCGACGGAGGAACTTCCACCGGAATGATGACAAGTTCAATGCACTATGTGTTGCATCGCTGACTTATATGTTGTATAACTTGATATCTTATCTATTCGTATCATACTTGATTTGTACGATCATACCATGTAGTCTAAAATAGAACGAGTGAGTGGTTGTTGCTTCACGCCAAGTGGTGTTAAATACCATAAAACTAACCCTGAACATAAAACAGATTTAACTTCGCTACTTTAAATTACATTCTCAAGGGGGTCGTCGTGGTCGTGATCGTATAGTAGTTGGATTTAAAACTACCTGTGCAATGCATTTCACCACTTAAGTTCATAAGTGAGTTCGACTCCTGATCATGGCGATATGTACCGGTGTACTCGATACAACATTATCTGATTAAGTTTGACAGTGACTTGTGACATGTCGGTGGTTGTCTTTGGGTACTTCGGTTTCCTCCACCAATAATACTTACCTCTACTATACAACTGAAATATTGTTGAAAGTGGCGTTACATACCACAACCATAACCCTTTAAATTGTCAAAATGTTTATTGATATTTGCTTAATTCTTATTGAAGGAACTTAATAGTGATTTATTTCATCACAAGTAACATGGATGAATCTGAGTTGTTTCCCTTTATACGCAATGCTGTGTATATGTTCTTTTAATTTAAATTGCATGAATTTTATTTGTGTATTGTATGGTTTGTTCTATTGGCTCTTAAAAACATGGGCCGGTAATTATAACTGGCAGAAAACCCCGGTACCAAGCATATTTTTGAATGATTTTGAAAGCCAAGCTTAATTGGGTATAAATCATCGGGCAGTTTTAACGTAATAACCAGTGTGTACCGATATATTATGTATCATATGAGAGAGTCTAGTACAAAACGGACCTCATCATCACCTCATTAAACACTAGTTTGTTCTCGCCATGCTATGGCTGGAAGTTGCTGGGTTGACGCTAAACAGTAACCACTACTTGTATAACTCGTTACTGATCAAGTAACTATGACAATTCAATCATGCGTAAACGTTCATTTCTCAATCACTACGTCGTTCCGTTACTTCTGGATTGTTTCGGTATTGAAGAGTATTTAAAATTGACTCTTTATGGCCTTAGCAATGACAGATTATGTTAACATCTTTTAATGGCTAGCAGCACATCGATTAATCAGGACATACCTTCCGAATTTCGACAGAGGAACTTCCACCGGTTTCCGGAATGATGACAAGTTCAATGCACTTTTGCGTAAACGTTCATTTCTGAATTACTACGTCGTTCCGTTACTTTTGGATTGTTTCGGTATTCAAGAGTATTTATTATTTTCTCCCTCGTTTCTTTCTTCCGAAAATAATTTTTTCTCAACTAAAATAATGTAATATAAATAAGACTAAGCACAGTGTAGTGTTGTGCGTTCGTTACAAGATCACATAGGATGTATTAGGGATGTTGCACAAAATGACATTACTCTACATTACTCGACATAATCTACATTACTCTACTTAATTCCACTGCGCTTGACACACGGGATCATATATTGTTAATTGTGGATTAAAATAATTGATCATGTGTCAATTCAAACTAAAGGACATTCCAAGTTTTTATTTATACTATATTTTCTTCGAATATCAAGCAAACTTTAAGATTTAATATAAATCCCAGAGAAAAAGCTCGAACAATCACTAGTAATTTATCTATCGTATCGAACACACCGTTTACCTATATATAGATAATTAATAAATGAGGTGTGTGAATATTCACCATCTCAATAGCATTCTAGCATGTTTGGAAATACAACTGTTTGACAAAGTAACTAGATGGAATGCATTTTTTTTTAAACTGTATAGTCCCGTTATCTGCGAACTAACAAAATGAGAAAATAACACTGTCATAGGCCTGATAGTAAAGGAATCGTCCCTGTATATCTATTGCTAAATGCATGTAGAACAATAATTTAAGTAGCTTTAATTACGGCATCATGATTTTGTTATTGTCTTTATTACGCTCACAGAGAAGAGAATCAATTGGTCAGTTTCTATCTAAAATGGTGACATATATTTTTTTTATCGTTATCGTTTGCTTAAAATGATAATGCGATGACATTTAAGAGCCACGGAAGCGTATTAGGAACATTCATTACTATATCAAATGTCAAAGTTTCAACTTTCTTTTAATTTACACAAAATCCACATTTTAATCTAGAAATTTCTACTTTTTGAATCTCTAAAGTTCTGCATTTCATCCTACATTATGCATATGCAGTGGAGTAGTAAAGGGTTACAGAGACGAGGGTCTAACATTAGTAAAAGCGAACAGGAAAAAAAGGGAAACATTGGGGTGATCAGAAAGGAGCAAGCTTCCAAAACATGAAAATTTGTAGTAAAAGCAAAACCTGTATTTTAATTTTTTTTGCACTTTTGAATACTACAACATTTTGTCAATTATTAAAGGGTCAAATAAATCGAAAAATAAATGGGTAACTATGAACAAGGTCTCATCCTCATATAAAAAATGTTAACATTAGTAAGAAAAGATGTGGAGTAAACATTAGTAACAAAGGATGTGGATATAAACATTAGTAAGAAAGGATGTGGATATAAACATTAGTAAGAAAGGATGTGGATGTAAACATTATTAATACATTTCTCTGACGTCACACTATTGTTCGAACGGTGGATTATTTTTAAGAATCTACAATTCATTCTTTTGTTCTTGAATATATCAACTTTAACCTTTTACTATTTTAGGCTTAAAAACGTGCTTTTATACTTATTTTGGAACTTTCGTGTCTCGAACCACTGCTGGACTTTTTAAAGTCTACTTTGACTTTTAAAACTTCCATCTTACCACTCGGCTAACCTTACCACATTAATCAATCCTATAATTAGTATATATAACTCTTGATAGTAAGCTTTGTTAAAAAAATATCAATAATTTGCTTAAAGAAAGCAATTGATCAATATATACAAGACACGATACAAATATTTGAGTTCTGACACATTTTATGTTCAGAACTGACGAGTATTCTCGCAATACAAGAACAACCAACGAACCGACCGCAACTTAACAAATCAGACAGGCCACAGGTGAATATTTGGGACACTTGAAAGACCTTGAAATATCTAAATATACACGAGAATCGAAAGCACGGATGCCGATACAATTGTGTTGTTTATTATTTGTGGCTTATTTAGCTTTCTGAACATTAAAAAGGTAAAAATATAAAATGAAAAGACTGTTGCAGATATAAATGTATTATGTGAGAGAATACACTCCAACCTGGAGATTCTTAAAAATAATCAACTCGATCCTGACGCGTCTCGTTGATTATTTTTAAGAATCTACAGTTGGAGTGTATTCTCCACTACGTAATGATTGATTGGTTGATTTTTGGTGGTTTGCGCGACTTTCAGCAATATTTCAGCTATATAATGGCGACCAGTTTTAGTGGTGGAAGAAGCCAGAGTACCCCGAGAGAACCACCACCGACCATGGACAAGCAACTGGTAAATTTTATCACTTGCGACTGCGAGTCGAGTGCACCCTTTTTTGTAATTTAAAAAGCCGCATTGGTGATAGGCTTGTATGAGTTGTTAGGTAATCCAACTACCTAACTCATTGAGCCACCCGGACCCTTAAATATTAGAAGGGACCATTCATGTACAGATAAACCATATTTTAGTTTCTACGAAAATCGTTCATCAATTGTTCACAGGGTCCTTTATTAAAACTCTGTATGGCGTTTGAATTTCTGATCCACGTAAAATATACCAACTATGTATATAGTCTTGGTCTAGTCATGTTTCTTATGTGTTGCCGTGAAAATGCTCTGATTAATTTTCATATTAGGAATTTCGTTAAAAGCTAGGTCCTGCGATGGTGGATATTCAGGAGAAAAAGCGAACTTTGTAATGGACCTTCCAATGACAATTAATTTACTGGTTAAGTTTAATCATATCTTTTGACAAAGTCCTGCGACGGAGGCCATGTACACATGCAAGATCCCCGATCCTGGTAAGGATCGTCCACTGACAATTCAAGTAGATGTGCAATCACTGCCTATGCCACTAAAGTGTGTTCGAACCCCGTTCATGCCGAGGTGTACTCGATACAACATTAAAGTTGATAAAGTTTGTCAGCGACTTGCGACAGGTCGGTGGTTTTCTGCTGGTCCTCCAGTTTCCCCCACCAATAAAACTCACCGCCACGATATACTTGAAATATTGTTGAAAGTGGCGTTAAATACCATAAACCTAAAGAAAATCCCAATGACCATTAAAGTGCAATTTGTGTTCAGTTCTATGAATAGCTAAAGCACCACCCTGCTAAAACCAGGTGATTTCGGAAATTTTAGACCCCCTATTCGGCTAAATCATATATCCACCGATGTATCGCTTCCAGATTTAAGGGATGAATAACATTGCGCTGTTATCACGTGGTATATAGGATAGCTTAATGTCTATCTTAAAGAAAAACTAACACAATTTTCTTTAAATAAAAAAAAAATTCTTAAAAAGTATTATTTTATTTCACATATCTAAAAAGAGGATGGGTCCACTTTCCCCTTATTTTGTTTCACTAGGAGGGCCAATTTCAAACATATTGACTACGTGGTATTAAATGATGAATTTAAGAAGTAAAAATACTGTTCGACATTTTTGTGTACAATTGTCATATATTATGGTCATTAAAACGGAGAAAAACTACCATGAAAAATCAACAAAATCGTAATTTGTACATTTTCCAAGGATTTCAGGCACTTGGAACAGGGAATCCCATATGAAGCACCCCCACAACCAACATGAAATATGCTTTTTTATAATCTTCTATATGTCTTTTAACCCTCCACAAAAATTGAGTTTGGTTGTCAAGGTCCTAGATATAGAAAAATCAACTTTTTAGAAAAAACGCACAGGGCACTTGCCTATGAGCTATATGTATATGTAATTTGGCCACGTTTAATATGAGTTTGGTAGCTCAATCAGTATGATGGGTCGATGTCATATATTTGCGAAGTGAAGTGTGATTTTTGTTATGGGTTCGAGTCTTGTCAACAGCTGTAATTTTGTTTTTTGCTTACACAAATATATATATTTAGTCAAAATAAAATAATTGGCGAGCACTTGACTTTTGATTTTTCAACTCTATATACCACTCTACCGCATTACAAATTAAAAACCCGCTTAAAAGAAACAATCCACAAAACTTTCAGTCATAGAAACGATGGCTCAAAATGTGTTGTGTTAGGTTACAATTCCACATATTTTTGTAACAAAATTCAAAAAGGTAAAACATGCTACTCCGAGGAACAAGTGATCAGTATGCTGGAATTCCTCATCGATAGCATATTTGTCTCCTGTGGAGGGACATTGTTTCAGCAGGTCGTCGGCATACCAATGGGCACGAATTGTGCCCCTCTTCTAGCCGATTTATTTTTATGCTCATATGAGTCGGAGTTTCTTCAAAAACTTGTTAAAGATAAGAAGATTCATGAAGCTAGAGCCTTTAATTTCACATACAGGTATATTGATGACGTTTTATCTATCAATAATTCTAGATTTGCAGAATTTCTTCCATTGATATATCCTCCAGAGCTGGAAATTAAAGAGTCAACAGATACAGCTTCGTCCGCTTCATTTTTGGACTTATACCTCGAATTTGACGACAGTGGTCAACTCAGTACTAAAATTTATGATAAACGAGACGACTTCAATTTTAAAATCATAAATTTTCCTAATATGTGCAGCAATATACCAGCTTCTCCTGCATATGGTGTTTACATCTCGCAATTGATTCGTTATGCAAGAGCCAGTAGCAATTATTCTGATTTCTTGAAGCGTCATCTTTGTCTGAAAAACAGGCTACTGGACCAGGGCTATAAAAAGATTCGCCTTATTCGATCTCTTAAAAAATATATATTCCGATATCAAGATCTTGTGGGAATATATTCTGTCTCTGCAGATACAATGGTAAAATATACATTTTCATATAGTGAAAATGTATAAAGATAAGGATTTGGTATACGTGGTTTACAATGTCAAAAATATTTTCTGTGAATGTCTGACGTAAAATTTTTTTTGACATTTACTGTCGTAATTAAAATACTTCAAAGGACTCATAGTTATTGATGGTGATGGTTCACGGGATATATTAGATACCCTCCTAACTGAATTTAGTACTGTTTGACTACTATTTTACCTATTTTGTTCCAGTATTGTTATAAATGCTGTTATAGTGACAACCGGAACCTATGAACCGTATTGGAAGCGAGAGGTTGGCGCCGTAAAATCTGATTCAATCCACCATTTCTTTAGAAATGCCTGTACCAAGTCAGGGCCATTGCGGTTTCCCAGTTTCCCGGTTGTTGACTGATTTTGTCTGTTTATTGATTTATGAGTTTTGACTTTCCCTTTGGAGGATTGCTCTATGTTCGGTAATTTTGTTATTACCCTCAATTATGAAAGTTAAACAAATACACCAGTTGGCATGAATTATATTTATCTTGTTTATATTTATAGTATTATGCCCGGTCCTTATGTATATCAATGCATACTTCCTATTCCCGTGAGTTTGTTTACAATTACATTCTGCACAACTTTACAAACATAAACAGTAACTTATTCCATAAAATGTCGACCAATGCATACATATGTCCGTGTGTAATTACTACAGCAACAATGAAAATCAAGTGTTGTGTATGTCATAAACATAAAAAAGGCCAAACCAGGAAAATAACTGAGAAACAAATAGAATGATTTCAAAGTCAAGGAAATTATGTTCTTGAAAGTGGAATTATTTGTAATCAATGTAGACAAGTTTTTTATGGTAATGGAAAAATCAAAGAAAAGGCGAAAAATGATCAGCATAAATCACCACCCTCAGGTGCAACTTCTACATGTATTACACTTCCAATCGTTACTGTTCGTAAAACTATGATAAGTTGTGCCGTATGCAGAACAACTGAAGGTCCGTTTGTAGCTATACCTGGAAAGTCCAGAATGTCTATATTTATTAAACAAGGTATGTTGTACCAGTTGGTGTCCGGTGTTGTCCATACTAAGAATATATGACTTCAGTTGTCGACCGGTGCATATATTGTAGCTTGACCTGTGTCGGTCTAATATTTAAAACGTTGTGTCGTGACGCTGTAAATTCCTTGAATTTTGAATAATTTCAAACTTTCATATGAAGAATAAATATTGTTTTATGTCTGATCTTATTTGATATATTATATTTCCATGTGAGCCTTATGTTTCTCTTTTCTTAATGACGATAGCTGAACATGCCAATCTTGTTCAGAAATAGCGTAAAAATTGATGTCGTTAATAGACAGTATATGAAAAATTATTAAACGAAGACAACAATAGTTGTGGCCTTACAGCTGGTGGAATATCTGTTCACTGGTAAAATTCCAATCGTAACTACTCGGCCATTCTCGCTACCCTGCAAATAACCTCGTATGCAGATAGGAGAAATTCTTCTTAAATTGTTTGCCGGAAGTTAATTATATATAAGCCGCACAAAAATATAGTCCACGAAAATCCNATATGGAAGACTTACTAAGTAAAATCTTTAATCATACAAAACTAATTAAAACTTTAACTTTTATCCATGAAAATAATTGAAATATAGAAAATTGTTTAAAATATAACTTTATCAAACTTTCATGTAACTGACATGTGAAAAGTAGTACGATTTATACGCCTAATGCATACGAGGTTATTTGCAGGATAGCGAGAATGGCCGAGTAGTTACGATTGGTAAAATTCATGACGTTTGTATCTCTTTAAATATCATCCGATGATTTAAAAATAACACAAGACATCGATTTTTGACAGGTGAAATGAAACAGCGATAAAATGGCCCAGGCTCTTTGTCCATGCACTTCATCATCTTATTTTCTAATGTTTTTGCCCTTTCAATGCCATCTAAATAGCTGGTGTAGGCTTCTCTTGCCAATGCTGGGGTTGTCTTCCTGTTTTTGGGCGGTCCTGAAGCTTCTTCTGCCCTATTCTCTCTTTCGCCAATTGCGTCATCATCGATTTCTACATTGTCCTTATGATCAACAACAACATTTTCATTCTCTCTATCTTCTGGACCAGCCTCGTATAAATCTTGACGGTCGTCTGCATCAACATGTATTAATGTCTGTCTAACGTCCTTATCCTCCTCATTTACAGCCTTTTAAAGAAAATATTTTTTTAAAAATAATTTGTTTTTCACAACATTTTACATTTTATGAAGGAATGACAATAAATATTCATAGATACATTATACAATAAATGTTTTAGTTTTATGCAAACAAACAATAACAAATATAGTTCGTTTGAATTATATAAATCTCCAGAAAAAATTCTGAAAAATCAATTTTCAAATCAAAATTTGTTTTCTAGATTAATTGATTGATTTTTTTGGTGTTTTAATGTCACTTTCAGCTATATCGTGGCGACCAGTTTTAGTGGTGGAGGAAGCCTGAGTACCCGGAGAGAACTACCGACCATGGGCAAGCAACTGATAAACTTTATCACTCGCGCTTGTGAGTCGAGTGCACCCTGTTTTGTAATTTACAAAGCTGGGCGCGAACCCAAGCCGTATTGGTGATAGGCTTGTATGAGCTGTTAGATCCAACGAGCTTGTATGAGCTGTTAGATCCAACGACCTAACTCCTTGAGCCACCCGAGCCCCTCCTTTTCTAGATATTTGTTAATATATTATATATACGAACTCTGACAATTAATTTCAAAGTTTTTGGCCAATTAATATAAAAGATTGCTCATTGGGTCTCTATGTTAATTTAATTTTCTGAAGTATAAAAAAAATACATGCATTGTAAAAGTCACTAAACCAAAACAAAAGTAAATAGAAATGTGATTTTAATGCTACACCGTGTGACTTTGTACATTTAAATATTAAAGAATTGACCATGACCTAATACTGTATCCATAGTCACATGATACAATAAAATAAACATTAAATGCAAATAAAAATATATGAGATAGTTCTTACACATTTTGCACTCACTCCGTGAATTGTTTACACTTTAGAATATTGCATTTTTACACTTTAGAAAATAGAATCAACATGGAGACCTAATAGACAATTTATTTTAATAACTGACCAAATATTTTGAAATTAATTGTCAGAGTTCGTATTTGCAGATATAGTTTTATATAGCCAGTCGAGCACACCTCATCTTTTTTTCTATATTAAAAATACGAGCGAGTGAACATCCCATGGAGTGAGTGAGTGGTTGTTTTTTCGGCAACTCATCAATTTTCATCTATATCATCATGAGAACATGTTAATTTTCAATTAGATGATGATGAGTTCCGCTTTGTACTAGACCAAAACGCGTAGTTGGATTTTTGTAGTGCTAGCTGACGCAAACAACAGTCCTTCGACTGACATGTCGCCCCACTCACGCATTTGTCTGATTCCGAGCCAACCAGTCTTTCTCATTAATGCTGAGTGCTTTGCGGAGAAACAACAAATACCAATTTTATAGTCTTTGGTTTGATTGGGTCGATTTACAAAAATGAAATGCGAGCAATAGAAAAGTCTAATGATTTTCTACAACATTTCACCAAAAGTATTTTGAGGGAATGATTAAGCGCGAAAACGGAATAAACCTAATTTACCTTTCTGTTTTGCAGTATCCCTTTCTGTTTAGGGTGCTCTTTAGTAAGATATCTCTGGTTTCTTAGTTTAATCTCATTAACCATTCTTCCAACTTCCTCGCATTTTGGCACATAGCCCTTATTTCCTGATTTCTTAATCTGGTCAGACGTCCTTCTGTTGACCTTTATAAACTGGCCGCCTTCATATAAATTCCTGGCGACAGGTGGTAGTAGGTCAACTTGCTTTCTAATATCGTTCCTAATCGCCATCTGGTTGTTACTATGTTTCAAGTAACTTCTTAAAATAAACTTTAACTCCTGGTTTGAAATTTCCACGTGCGTCTTCGTATTATTCACCATGGTGTGGTATGGGTTAGTAATCGAGTTTACCAATTACCAATAAATGGAAATTACAAAAAAAAAAGGTGCACTCGACTCGCAACCGTAAATGATAAAGTTTACCAGTTGTTTGACCATGATCGGTGGTTCTCTAGATACTCCGGCTTCTTCCACCACTAAGACTGGTCGCCATGATGTAGCTGAAATATTGCTGAACGTGGCGTTAAACACAGTAAATCAAATCAACCAACAAATCAAACCGACCGTTCTTCACAAATAATTTAGTTAAACATGAATGAACCAAAAAAGATGTTTGCTGTCATAATGATGATGTTTATACAATACAAACTTTTAAGTCAACCCTTGTCATACATGAATCAGAGTAATGATAAGTTAGGAATGTTCTTATTAATGCATTTATTTGATCAATATCTTGAATTATGGCGGAGACTATTGAAGGATGTATACTGCTCAGTAGTTGGTCGACCATATGGCTTTTGGATGTTATCAGGAGAAACCCCAGAGTCGTCTCAAAGTCTAATTGAACTGGTCAACACTGATATTATAGTACATGGTAACGAAGTTGCTTCCTTGAAAAATAGAGTACTTCTCACATTGATATGGTTAAGACAGTATCCGAAGTCTTCTCTTCTTGTCTTTAACCTTCGGTATAAGCACGTCAACTGTGAGCCGCATTATCAACCTAACAGGGATGAAACAATTGGAAATATGTTCCCCGATGATCCACTGGCCTACCCGACGAGAATGGCTAAATAGAAGAGGAAAATGGAATGAAATGCCTAACATTGTTGGAATGAATGACGGCACTTCCGATGAAAGCTTGATGCCGACAAATGAACCTCAGCAAGACTTTTATAGCGGCCATCAAAAGTATCATTGCATCCATACTCAGGTACATCTCGTCTGTGATATTTATGTAACCTCTTAAAAATTCCAATGAAATATAGTTAATCTTTTGTGTTTTTATTTTACATTTCTTTTGATTTTTTAATTGATTGATTTTTGGTGTTTTAACGCCCCTTTCAACAATATGTCAGTTATATCATGGCGACCAGTGTTAGTGATGGAGGAAGCCGGAGAACCCGGAGAGAACCACCGACCATTGGCAAGCAACTGGTAAGCTTTTTCACTTGCGGCTGCGTGTATTGGTGATTAGACACCGTAAGACATAATTGAGATCACCTATCACTATGTAATTGTTATATTTAGTCAGACATTTGTCACGAGTATTTGTGATTGGACACAGTAAGACGTAATTCAGATCACCTATCACCATGTAATTGTTATATT
>MJUT01010549.1:537104-547562 GCA_002080005.1 Gigantidas platifrons | reverse complement strand
CCCCCCTTTTCAAGTTAAATGGTCGTTCCCTAAGTGTGTTTGTCTAGTACAAAGTGGACCTCATCATCATCTCATTGAAAATTAACTTGTTCTAGTCATCATATAGCTGAACAATTGCTGAGTTGATCTTCAACAGCAATAATTTTTTCACTACCAAGACCTTGTGGTCAAAAGCTGCTTTAATGGTAAAACTTTAAAAAAAAAATCAAGAACTCGGAGTCGAAATACAACAAACAAACAATCAAAAATCCATAAAAACCACAAAACTTTGCAGGACCCAGTTTTTTTATGTGAGCCCCTTCGCTGAAATCCAAATGATTAAACGAAAGTAAAAAAAAATATAGTAACTGTATATATATGTACATGTATATGTTAAAAGGGAAGTTAATTGTGCAATGCATTTGGTTTGTCACGGGGCCCTTCACTTGGCACTGGCTTTATATAAAATATACATATTTATTATTTACAAGTTCACTATCTATAAAATATGATAATAAACCTAGCGACACATCTATCCACATTCAAACTCATCCTCTAACTGTCCTCACATTTACCAGAACGCTCTAACTTTCTCACAATATCAATTATCCAAGACCACGCCAATTGACACAATAAAAATTTACAGGGACATAAATAACGGTTCTGATGTAGGGAGTTCCTAAGCATAAACACAGTTGATATAATTTATCAAATTTAGCGGTTGGTAATACTGTCTGGAAAATATCTCTTAAAATTATCGCCTAGTCAAAGTAATGAATCACAACTAATTATAGATAACAGATAGATGAAGTTTTAGCTTTATGACATACCTCCCTTATCAAGTGTGGCGTCCCGACACACAATAATATATATATATATATAATAAAAACTATAAGAATGCTTGGAACTTTCGACTGAGCAACCAGTCTGCGTCAGCATGTTTACTGGAATAATGAAACGTTGCATAAACAAACAATACAAACGTCAACGTAACAATGCACGTCCGCGAAACATCTGGCGGCAAAAACAAGTATGAAAAACCACACATTAAATATGAAATATGCACTTATAAAATTAATCTTAGACATAAGTCTGTCCGATGATCCCGTTGCGAAACATTTTTACTCAGACAATCACACAGTTGAACATTTTGAAGTTATTGGTTTAGAAAAACTTGATCAAGATGATTTTTATAGAAGAAACAGGGAAAACTTATGGAAAAAGAAATTAAATACTTTTAAGCCGTATGGCATTAATACTAAGGAAACGTGAATGCTTCTGTACATATAAGGACATACTTTTGTCTAAGATTAATTTTATAAGTGCATATTTCATGTTTAATGTGTGGTTTTTGCCGCCAGATGTTTCGCGGACGTGCATTGTTACGTTGACGTTTGTATTGTTTGTTTATGTAACGTTTCATTATTCCAGTAAACATGCTGACGCAGACTGGTTGCTCAGTCGAAAGCTCCAAGCATTCTTATAGTTTTTATTATAATTACAACTAAAGATTTTTCATATATATATATTTTAAAGATTTGAAATGATAATATTTATATACACTAACAATTATCTTTAGTCTTTTGCTGTCTGAAAAATCAACACTTATTTCCCCTTATTTGAAACATTAAAGTCCCGTATAATTTCATAGTTGTTTATCTCATTCTCTCTTACCCATTTCATCCCACCGCTCTCAAATTGCACAAAGTAATGTTTTTCGAGTCTTTTTGAGTCATTTCTCGAACGCATCATGTCTAGAAATTCCACGATATTGTCACTGTCGCCAACAATTCTCGTTCTTCCTTTTCCTCAGGATTAATGAACCTCTTTATTCTATTTACATGCACATTTTGTTCATACTTGCGGTCATCGCATGTTTGTAATTTAAATGTCACATCAGAAAGCTTATCTATGATTTTGAATGGTCCATGTGAAGGAGTTTTCCTGAAAGTCCTGGTTCGGAACTCGGATTATATATCCATACTTTCTCACCTATTTCGTAATCTACCAATTCTGATTTAATGTCATAATGTTCTTTTTGCTTGTGTTGAGTACGTTGCATATTTTCTTTAACCAATGTGAATGCTTCTTGGAGACGCGTCGTCATTCATCTTTATAATCATCACTCACAGTGTAAGATAATGTCGGTGGACACATTACTGCTTCAACGGGTAATACGGGATCACGACCATGCATGAGGAAAAACGGGGTCTCTTGCGTACTCTCATGCAATGCAGTTCTGTACGCAAACATCACATACGGAATGTTCACGTCCCAATCTCTCTGATGACCACTTACGTACATGGATAACATAGCAGTCAGTGTTCCGTTGAATCTTTCTACTAAATCGTTCATCTCAGGATGGTAAGAAGTGGTAGACGTTTTACGAGTGTTCATAAGTTTACATATTTCTTTCAGTAGATTTGATCGAAAGTTTTTGCCATTGTCAGATAATAACATTCTCGGAGCACCGTGTCGACATACTATTTCTTCCACAAACACCTTAGCAGTTGTTTCGGCATCAGCTTTTTCGACAGGAATAGCCGCTGGCCACCTCGTCAAATAGTCACTAAAAATTAAAATGTATTTATTTGATTTATATGTCGGTGGAAATGGTCCTAACACGTCAACTGCTACACGATCAAAGGTCCACATACTACTGGCAAGGGATTTAGCGGCGCTTTTGGTAGATTTTTCGGAGTTTTCTTCGTGGTGCAGTCAACACATGATTTACACCAAAATTCTGCATCGGAGTACATGCCTTTACAATAAAATCGATCTTGAATTTTCCTATGCATTTTGTTCAGTGATAAATGTCCTGCAGTAACATCATCATGACATGCATATAAAATTTCATCGATTAAACTCCTAGGAATTGCTAATTGCTTTCGCATATTTTGTCGCCGTCTTTGAGAACCTGGTACAAACAAATGATGCAAGACACCTGTTTTATCTAATTCGTAATCAGCGGACAAAATTACAGTTTCTCTTGCTTTTGATGATTGATCAGGAAGTTGTTTTTTTTCTCTAAATAATTTATAATTGCTGACAAATTAGGATCTTTTCTTTGCATCTCACATAGTCTATTTAACGAAAGTTTTGGAAGAATGTCTTCATCACGCTTATCGTTCATAGCGGCCATAGTGTTCTATGATTAAATCATACTCCTGAAGAGTCAATAACCATCTTGCTAATCGTCCAGCTGGATCTTTTATATTCATTAGCCACTTCAGCGGATTATGATCGGTGATAATTGTTACCGGTCTTCGGAACAGGTATTGTCTAAAGTATTTAACTCCCCATACAATCGCAAGCGCTTCTTTCTCTATCACCGCATAATTTCGTTCGTTTGGCTTCAGTTTTCGACTGGCGTTATGCAATAGTTCTTTCACCCTCTGGTCCCTTTTGGGCAAGGACTATTTCGAGTCTAATATCATAAGCGTCTGTGAACAGTAAAAACGGCAGCTCAAAATCCGGATAATGTAAAATCGGATAATGTATTAAGGCCTACTTAAATGAGTCAAAGGTCCTTTCACATTCATCATCCCACAAAAATTTAATTCCTTTTCGGAGTAACCAATGCAGTGGTTCTGCTTTCTTTGCAAAGTCTCGTATGAATTTCCTATAGTACGAAACAAATCCAATAAAACCACGAAGCTCACTTACATTGGTTGGTGTAGGAAAGTTTGAAATCGCACTGACTTTTTCTTTGTCTGGGGAAATTCCATTTTCGTTCACACAATGTCCCAGAAAAGTTACTTCCTTTTGCGCAAAGAAGCACTTTTTCGCTTTCAACTTCAATCCGGATTCTTGAAATCGATTGAAAACTGTCCTCAAGTCTTTTTAAGTGTTCGTCAACGTTAACAGAGAAGACTATAACATCATCAATGTATACAAGGCACGTCTTCCAAAGTAAACCGGATAAAACAGTATCCACAAGTCTCTGGAATGTAGGCGCACTATTACATAATCCAAACGGCATAAAGTTATATTCATAATGACCACCAAAATACGAAAATGCAGTTTTCTCCTTATCTTCTTCTACTACAGGAACTTGATGCATGTGTAGATACCATTTTAATTAGTTTGTTTTAAGGCAGTGGCTATTTTGCCGGATCCGGTAAAATAGCCTTCAAGGCTATTTTGCCGGCTCTATTTTTAAACATATTTATTAATTCATTTATTAAAGACTGTAGCAAGTTGTACTGCTGAAATATCTTTTTGAAGGACTAAAAAAAGGTGTAAATATGGGGAATAGAACAAACAACAGAATCGAAAGCATAAATGACAAGATAAAATCTGTAGTGACACATCACTCAACCTTGCATGAATTTTCTGAAAAGTTAATTATTGCAATAATTCTCTTCGAGTTGAAAGAGACCATAGGATAGCAGACATGTTTCAGAAAAAGCCGGTATCTACGCTACAGCCTGATTCAGCAGAATATAAGTATCAGCAGCTATTAACACCATATGCCTATAAATATGTCTTGAAACAACTGTCTCAAAGATCACGAGTTTGTTTGTATGAATCTAAAAAAGACAATGAGTTGATATGGAAATGTGTCACATCTGAAGGATCAGTTGTAGTTAAACTAAACAGTTGTTCATGTAGCTTCTACAGATGTATGGTCTTGTCATGTAGGCATATACTGAAACTACGTGAAATAAGACAAGAAGAACTTTAGTTGTCTGAAGGAATATCAGGTCGATGGAAAATGGAATGGTTCACAAAGTCTCATCGATTGTTTTCAAATGTTTCTACGGACAGAGGTTTTTCATCGAGACAAAAGAAAATTCTTTCACAGGCTGAGAGACACAGACAAACACACAGGATTACTCAGGAGATAGCTTCATTTGCCTCAGAAGAGACTGGAGATAGGTTTACTGAAAGAATGAACTCTTTAAAAAGTCTTCTGAACATTTGGAAAGGAGGAAAGCGTGCAGTAGTAGTGGAAGTTATAGAAACAGAGAGCGACCAGCCTGAAAAGGAAACAGTCAACATTGCTTCAACTCTTGCAAATCAAAACAGTATACATGTACAGGAAGATGTACTCAGTATGGAGACAGATGCTGATGATGCAGTTGATGCTGTTCCTCCTGAGCATGTACCAGAAAGAGACATTTTTTTTTATCAAGAAGAACAAATACTTAATAGCAATACAAATATTTCCAATATTATTCTTCCGCCTGTTATGAAGAAACGTGGAAGACCCAAAGGAAATACACAAACTGTTGTAGGATTGCCAAAGAAAAGACTGGGAAGTCAAAAAAGTATACCATTTAAAAACAAAGGAGCAAGTGAAATTGACATTATGATTCTAGAGTGGTTTGTAGGAAGATATTTGGCTATTAAAGCAGTAAAAGAAAAAGTTCTTATCACAGAAGAACATGTGGAAGTAAAACCCAAATTTGCATCATCATCATGTTTAGAGTCTTGTGTTGATATTGACCAAGTAAAGGGATACTCTACAGAGGATGGATGGGAACCAATTCAAAATGTGTTCCAGCAGAAAATTGAAAATCAAATTTATATATACAAATTATGTAAGGAAGATGCAGATAAACTAGACAAAAGTATAATGTGCAGTTCTTGCCTACAATGGCAATATTTTTCATGTGCTAGAATAAAAACTCAACTCAAGGCAAAATACTGGTTCTGTGTAAATTGTAAATAAGTAGTTGGTTAGAAATGTAACTTTTAAATGACTTCGATAAAGCTTTTAAACTTTTAAAATATTAGACTATAATTACTTTTTTAAGATTGTCTTTTTAAAAATTCTCGTATTTTAACTTTTTAATGAATTACGCTTTTATAATAACTTATTAAATAATTTTACCATATAAAAGAACTCTTTTATGCATTTCCTTTAATATCTTAATTTACCATTATAGATCTTTTCAAAATGTCTGTCCAATTTTTAATTAAAAACACTTGCAGACTGTATATATATTTACAATATATTTTTAATACATGTAAAAGCATGTCTAGTTTTGTTACTTAGTAATATTAAAATAGTATACTTTCTTGTATTTTCTAATACATTTGACGGCAAAATAGCCATATGACACTTGTGAGACTATTTTGCCGGATCCGGAAAAATAGCCACGGCCTTGTTTTAAATATATTTCAAACTAGCTTATTGAAAGATGGGCCCTCTGTATGGTAAATTCAACCCAATTATATTTTGAACTCCCTTATTTTAATCAAGAGACAGTTGTGGATTTAATATACCATTAGGGGTTCAATATACTACACTCCGACAAAAGTTAAGCACCACCCTATATTTTTATCGATATATTTTTTTTACATCAATACTGTTAAAACAATAAAATAGGTATCACAATTTTTCTTACACTTCTTAAAAGACTACACCAAGGGCTCTAAAATTACCAACCAACGAGGTATTTATAATCCTGAAAGACGTGACTATGACGTGGCAAAAATGGGGTTCAAAACAGGCGCTGGAAAAACGTAAAACCAGTTTGTCTTTGATGGAAGTTTTTAACATTGCATTAAAATGCAGAGTCTTCAGATTTTAAGAACTTTTAAATGCATCTGTTGTGCGTATGTGTAAGGCATAAAAATCAATAACGAGTATATCCACCGCGTTTATTGTGAAGTTCGGTAACACGCCTCGTCATGCTTCGCACAAGACGCCTAAGCCGTTCTTAGGGGAACTGTTGCCACTCCTGTAAGATAGCAGTTCTTAATTCGTCAATATTTTGACATTTTGGATTGCGTTGGTTAATTTTGCAGCCAATAAAGTCCCATACATGCTCTATAAGGTTCATGTCTGGCGACATCGCAGGCCACGGAATTGTCTGAACAGCCTCTTGCTGTAAAAAAGGTTGTACAATTCGGGCTCTATGTGGCCAAGCGCTGTCGTCCATGAACATTGTCCTGTCAGCCAACGCATGATTGTCGAAATAGGGGTGCGAGCACATTGTCACGGTATTTTTGGCCTGTCAGACTACCATCAAGAATGTACAAGTCCAACTTACAGTCAAAGGAAAAACAACCCCAGACAGTTACACCCCGCCCCCAAAAGCAGTTGTGCCCAAAATGTGGTTGTCCTGAAATGAAGTGTTTCGTTGGTGCCAAACCCTTGCACGACCGTCAGTAGGGCGTAACAAAAAACGACTTTCATCAGACCAGTGGACCCGTCTCCATGTGCGAATAGTCCACTCCAAATGATCATGTGACCAGTCAAATCGAGCATGGCGATGACGTAATGTCAACTTTGGACATTTTATGGGTCGTCGCGCTCGCATTCCCTGATGGTGGAGGCGTCTGATTACAGTGCGTGTGCTAATGTGGCCTCCAAACGCTAAATTACCATGAAGTGCACCCGTCTGGATATGAGCCGGTCCTCTCTCGGCGTCGTTTTGCGAGGTCTACCTGCACGTGGACGGTCAGTAACATTCCCTGTTTGACGAAAACGCTGCATCTGTCGTACAATGATGGAATGGTTAACCCTGAAGTGGTCTGCCACCCTTCTATGGCTAAAACCACCGGTATGCATGCCAACAGCTTGCCACCTTTCTGGTATGGTTAATTTTCGCCGCACCATACCAAACCAATAGAAAATGAAACTTAAAACTCTACACAAAGCAAATTAGCTTTCGTTCGCAAACACAAATGTTGAAAAGTACACGTGGCACTTTACACACCCTGTCATATACACATAAATAAAATTCGATCAATAGCCTGTTTCACAGGTAAGTAAGTATGTGTGTATAGGTAACGAAAACAGCAAACTGATTTGAAATAAGTTCATTATTAGAAAAGATATTATTGAAACAAGTCAGGTGGTGCTTAACTTTTGTCGGACTGTATACAATGGGTATGGGCCAATGAGTAGCAATATTCCATAACAGTTGTACTTGATTCACAACTTCTCACAAGAGGGGGTTTAATATTCCATGATAAAATGCTTCATATGTACTAGTATGTAATTTCCATGTTTTTTAATGACATTTTAGATCCACAACCAACTACAAGAATAAAGGTTTCCAAATTACCAGACAATGTGACGGAGAATGCAATCAGATATTTCTCTGAGAACCGTAGAGTTTCAGGAGGTGGTGTTGTAGATACTGTAGACTATGACAAGACAGCACATACAGCTGTTGTTATATTTGAGGAAGCAGAAGGTTTGTTTCGATTATTTAAGGAATATTTTCAATTTTTGAACAGGTTATACGATATATCCTGGTTTGGGGCAGGCAGTTTACGCTTGATAAATCCTGCAGCGGTTTATGAAAAGCGTATATTGTTCCAAACCAGATTATACAAGTACATTTATAACCTGTTCAACAATTTCAAATATTCCTTATAATTGAATTTTTACAACAAAATTTAATGATTCCTCGATTTTAATTACGATTAATGGCGAATGAATATATTGGTGACGTCACAATACCAACCCAGGATATCAAATACAATGTATAACCATTTTTTCTCCATGCAGATCAGCCATTCAGATTGTAGTATTCAAATCAAATCAAATTATTTGCTAATAAACCTGCCAAAATACCATGGGTAGGGGGGTCGATATTCCATGGGTAAGGGGTCAAAATACCATGGGTAGGGGGTTCAATATACCATGAGTAGGAGGGTCAAAATACCATAGATAGGGGGTTCAATATACCATGAGTAGGGGGGTCAAAATACCATGGATAGGGGGGTCAAAATACCATGGGTAGGGGGTTGAAATACCATGGGTAGGGGGGTAAATATACCATGGATAGGGAGGTCAAAATACCATGGGTATGGGGGTCAAAATACCATGGATAGGGGTCAAAATACCATGGTTAGGGGTCAAAATACCATGGATAGGGGGTTCGATATACCATGGGTAGGGGGTCAAAATACCATAGGTAGGGAGTTCATATACCATGGGTAGTATGTTCAATATACCATGAGTAGGGGGTTATAAATTTGAAAATTTCAAAAAAATCTAAATTTTCAAATAAGTTAAAAAATTTCATAAAATTTCCTAATATTTCAACAACAAAAAATCTAATTTAATAAAAAAAACTTTCAATAATTCAAAAAATTTAAAAATTTTCATAAAATTTTCAAAATTATAAAATTTTCAAAATTTCAAAATTGTCTTAAAATTTCAAAATTTGTATATCATGAATCTGATATTATATCTTTTTAATTGGATTCGCTGAGATCCCTATATAAACATAGGTTTACTTGTTTACTTAGTATTTTTAATCTTTTGGAATGATATGTGGTTTTATTACATAATGATTTAATTTGAAAATATTCATTGGATGAAAAGCTGTCACATGACTTTCTGTAAATTCTGATATTGTTTGATTAAAAACCATATCGACTCGCTCTCACTTTCACTTTCCATTACATTATGCCTGACGTCATACTGACTTGATTAAAAGCCATATCGACTCGCTTTCACTTTCACTTTGATTTGTTATGTAATAAAACAATTACAGTCTTTTGTAGAGGTCGATATGAGTTTTTATGGACCTGAGAAATCAATATTGACCTCAGCCTACGGCTTCGGTTAATATTAATTTCTTAGTTCCATAAAAACTCATGTCGTTCGGTCAATATTAATTTCTTAGGTCCATAAAAACTCATATCGACCTCTACAATTGACTATAATTGTATAAAATAATAATTCATAAAATAATATTGAAAAATGATAAAACAATTATAGCCTACCATTTCGGTCAATACTATACAATTATAGTCTTTTGTTGAGGTCAATACAAAAGACTGTAATTGTTTTATTACATTAAAATGAAAAGTGAAAGTGAAACCAAGTCAATATGAAATTAATCACTTCATTATGACGTCATACATAATGCAATGGAAAGAGAAAGTGAAAGCGAGTCAATACGAGTTTTAATCAAACAATATGAAATTTTACGGAATGTCAGGTGACAGCATGATGCCAATAAAATTTATCTATGTTTATTTCTTCAGTTACATCTGACACTAGCGGGTGTCTACAAAACAATCAACTCTGTAACTATCTATGTTTATTATATAGATAGGTGTGAATTATGGAGATTTATCCGTGAAATAAATTCCGATATTTCACATGTGAAATATCAGTTTTTTCCCACCAGAACTACTTTTAGACAACTTTAAGTGTAGTGGTTACGTCCCTTGTTGTGTTACGGTGAATACACACATGATTGTAAACTGAAACAATTAAACAAATGAAAAAGTTTTAGTACTTTTATAAATTATTTTAATTGAATCATTTTATTGATACATTAACATCGAACACTTGCTTATTCTAAATCGAATCATTTCACTAGCATAACACAACAGATTTAAATATAAACAAACAACGGCAATGGTAAAAGTGCATTGTAGATTGTCAGTTTCCTAATTCCTTTCACCACCCCTTTTCAATGAAAAATCGTCTGCTTTGAACAATCGTAAAATAAAAAAAAAATAAAAAAAATGTCTGATCATTTTGACGCATATACG
>MJUT01010549.1:483763-495385 GCA_002080005.1 Gigantidas platifrons | reverse complement strand
AAGCATAGTCAGTCACTGCTCACAGAGCACAAGTATTAAGTTCTAAAGCATAGTCAGTCACTGCTCACAGAGCACAAGTATTAAGTTCTAAAGCATAGTCAGTCACTGCTCACAGAGCACAAGTATTAAGTTCTAAAGCATAGTCAGTCACTGCTCACAGAGCACAAGTATTATTCTGTAACAAATGTTGATATATAGATATGTATTTGATGTAAGAAAAATATGGTCTCAACTTATTTATACATTTTTCGAGTACAAAATGTATAAAGAATGTACTAAGTGTCTAATTTATGAATGTTATAATGTTCTTGTTATGAGTAGTGTATAATGCCAGTATCATGATATTTGACTTTTTTAGCACGACAGAGCCAAAGATTCAAGTAAGCATTTGTCATCACTTGGAGTCTGTCATCCATTAACTTTTTCACATTCTGATCTACTTCTGCAAAACCTCTGAGACAAATTGAACCAATCATGAATGGTCATCTTCCAAAATTGTGTCTGATGACATACATACAAGATGGTCGTCATGGCAATGAAACCGAAATTTGAATAAAAAAAGTTTTTGGATTGTCCCCTTCCAAAATTGTTTCAGTTGACCTGTCTACTTTTCAACATGGCTACNTATTTATACATTTTTCGAGTACAAAATGTATAAAGAATGTACTAAGTGTCTAATTTATGAATGTTATAATATTCTTGTTATGAGTAGTGTATAATGCCAGTATCATGATATTTTGTTTTTTTAGCACGACAGAGCCAAAGATTCAAGTAAGCATTTGTCATCACTTGGAGTCTGTCATCCATTAACTTTTTCACATTCTGATCTACTTCTGCAAAACCTCTGAGACAAATTGAACCAATCATGAATGGTCATCTTCCAAAATTGTGTCTGATGACCTTAGCCCAACATACAAGATGGTCGTCATGGCAATGAAACCGAAATTTGAATAAAAAAAGTTTTTGGATTGTCCCCTTCCAAAATTGTTTCAGTTGACCTGTCTACTTTTCAACATGGCTACTACATAATAATGATGCTTTAGCATCTCTGGTGACTGACTACAGGCTCTTGGGAACCTTTTTTGTCAATAAATATAATTTCTTAAAGTCCTACAATGGGACAAAATAAGGCTTTGTTTATATATAGATTAGATACTTTAAGTTCAGAAATNCAATAATAAAAATTGCAATCTGTGAAAATTTTCGAAAATCGCAATAATAAATAAACACAATAATTTCCAAATTTACAGTATGTGGTCACAAAAAAGACTGTGTAGAAAAAATAATTCTTCTTCCATTTATGCAGTAATATTCTGGTAGACAGACATACACAATGCACATGTATAAAGATGTTTTCTTTATTTGCAGAAGATGAAATGAAAAAGGCGGGAATAGTAGTAACAACAGGAGGGAAACAGCTGGTGTGTGATAAAATAATCCATATTGATATGCAGGATGTTACTAAAGATATGAAGACCAAAATATTCCAGATATTAGGAAAGACGGATGAGTTACAGAAACACAAAGTGGCTTTACCAGCTCTTGGTAAATAATTAGTTATTTATGGGGCAGTCGTGGTCGTAATCGTATTGTAGTTGGATTTATAACTACCTATGCAATCAGTGCCTATCACCATTAACGTTGTGAGTTTGAATCCCACTCAGGCGAGGTATACTTGATACAACTTTATGTGATAATGTTTGTCAGTGACTTACAGCAGGTCTGTGGTCTTCTCAGAGTACTCCAGTTTCCTCCACTAATAAAACTGATTGGCATGATATAGCTGAAATATTATTGAAAGTGGTGTTAAACCCCATAAATTTAAAACCTGAGTTATTTATTGTAATAGTTAAACTAAAGAATGCTTGAGCTAGCTCATCATCAGTATTCATTGGTCTTGCAGTAATCTTTCTACATTTTTATTTATCTGTATGACACATTTGGACCAAATTAGAAAACAAAATAAAAATTTAGAAATATTAATTGGTTGATATCCTTCAGTAATTTTTTTTTTCAATTATGTATCTCAAGACAATAACCAAAAAAAATGTCAACAAAAGTTTGGCAGTTCTTTTGAGTTGTAAGTCCTCACTTGGAAGTTATTTTATAACTAACTACCTATGTTTGGAGGTCACCTTTGGGATACAGAAGTGTAAAGCAAAATTATGTCCTGTGAAATTATGTCCTCCAGGACAATATTTCATGATTATATTGTCATAGAATTTTGTCTTATCTATGATATTTTGTCCTTTATCTGGACAGTATAATGTCATGTTATGGACAATATATCATAGTGAAACTGTGTCCTAACAAAGGGAGATAATTCTAATTCAAAACTTGGACATTATTTCATGACTGATTGTTATGAAATTTTGTAGAATAAAGGGAAATAATGAAATAATCTTTAAAAACATTTTTTTAATAATTGATAGTAATATAAACAAGATATAGATAATCCAGATATAAAAAAAACAAGTTATTATCAAGGATGGCCAAGAATACAGACAGTTATTTCAATATTTGAACAATATATATGTATTTGTCTTGGGTTGAGCTATTTGACAATGGTTGTTAATATATTTAAAATTGAATCAAATATAGTGTAATAAATATCATTTCTATGACAAAGAAATCTCTTATATTTTGAAATAAAGTATAGTATAAATATGTGAAGCATAAAAATATCTTATATCAAGTTGATGTCGGACATTATTTCACAGTTAAATAATGTCCAGTAAGAATGGACAATATCTCATGATGGAGGACACAATTTCATTATGAAATAATGTCCAGGACACTATTTTAATATGAAATAATGTCCATGGACAATATTTCATATGATATTTTGTCTGGAGGACATTATTTCTTGGAAGACACTATTTCATGTTAGAGAAGAAGTGGTCTTTTAAGACAGGTGACATCTTAAAAGAGGTTCAATTCATATGAACTTTTCCATGACAGGACAAGAAAAATGTGACCTTTTAAAAGCATGTGATAGCTTAATAGAGGTGGCCGCATGGGCTGGTTTGAGGGTTAGGGTTATGATGTTTAGCGCCACTTTCAACAATAGTTTAAACACCATAACCCTAAACCTCAAACCTAGTTTGACTGTACAGTTGTATCATATTAATTTCTGTAAACGACATGTACCTTTTATTGTAGGAACAGCCAATGCCAACGTACCTGTAGAGAAAATTGCCAAAGACATGGTTGGAGTAATCTATAATTACAAGCCACGACACATACAGGAAGTACACGTAGTTATATGGCAGTCTAGTACATTAAGATCATTTATTGATGCCACTCAAAAATATATGGACAAAATAAAACAGGAGACTGCAGGAATGATGGAGAAAATCGTAGAAACGGTCGGTATAGGTAAGATTGTTTATCATTTCAAACATTGTGTCTACTATTAAAAATGTAGATATCCAATTTAATGCGCATGACGTGGTTTCTAGAATAATCTTCATCAGGTATGCTCAAATTGAAATTAAACTATAGCAATATAATAATGAGTTTTGAATGTAGATTTTTATTAGAATTTTCCTCACTATGCACATTAGGCCCATTTCGACCCCAAAAAAAAAAACATATTAAAAGTTTTCTCCTTTCGAATTATGAATTCAACTTAAACCAAACCTGTCTTAAAGGTTCTTATGCTGGTCTCCTTTCAACATTATGCAAACAGACATTATCATTAGTATAGCAGCTAGTCTGATAGTATGTCTGTGATAGTAGTAATAATGCATGTTTAGGCCATCAAAACAAACAAAGGGATCGTCATAGTCGTGATAATATGGCAGTTGGATTTACATCTACCTGTGCAATCAGTACCTATCACCACTATAGTTGTGAGTTCGAACCCTGTTCATGGTGAGATGTACTTGATACAACATTATGTGATAAAGTTTGTCAGTGACTAGCGACAAGTCAGTGGTTTTTTAGCTATTGCCATCACTTTTCGTCCGTCGTCTGTCGTCCGTCCGTCAACATTTCACATTTTAATCTTCTCCTCAGAAACTACTGGGCCAATTGCAACCAAACTTTGGTGGAATGGTCCTTGGATGGCCCCCTTCCAAAATTGTGTCCGGTGTTCCCGACTTAAACCAAGATGGCCACCAAGCTAAAAATAGAAAAAAGGGGGGATGAAATTTCAATTGTCTATTGCTGCTTAAGTATAAGTTAAAATGAGCTCAAATTTCAACTGCAGCTACATGGCAATGTGTAGTTTAACATATATTACGGGTTTTTCTGTGCAATATTTCTTTCAGCCGATTTCTACCGATTATGCAAATTAGGCATATTTTGTACATTTTGTCCTTTATTTCAAAAACTATGAGAGATAGATGTTAAATTCAAGCTGCATACATGTTCAGCATGTCAAGATCTACCTACCCTGCAATTTTGAAGTAAATCTGATTACCCATCTTGGAGTTATTGCCCTTTTTTCATCAAATTTTTAAAATTTTAATACTTTTCGTCTTATATTTCAAAAACTATAAGAGATAGAGGTTTAGTTAAAATTGCAAAAATATGCAGCATGTCAAGATCTACCTACCCTGCAATTTTGAAGTAAATCCCATAACCCATTTTGGAGTTATTACCCTTTTTTTCATCAAATTTTCAAAATTTTAATACTTTTTGTCCTTTCTTTCAAAAACGATAAGAGATAGATGTTAAGTTTAAACATCAAAAATGTTCATTATCTCAAGATCTACCTACCCTGCAATTTTGAAGTAAATTTGATTACCCATCCTTTCATCTATTTTTTTTTTTAATTTTAATACTTTTCGTCTTATATTTCAAAAACTATAAGAGATAGATGTTAAGTATAAACTACAAAAATATTCAGTATGTCAAGATCTACCTACCCTCCAATTTTGAAGTAAATCCCATTACCCATTTTGGAGTTGTTGCCCTTTTTTCCATCAAATTTTCAAAATTTTAATACTTTTCGTCCTTTATTTCAAAAACTATAAGAGATAGATGTTAAGTTTAAACTGCAAACATGCTCAGTATGTCAAGATCTATCGACCAAGATGGTCCCCACAGCCGAACTTAGCTTAACATAGGACCCTATGGGAAATTCACATAAAAATCTTCTTGTCTGGAATCAGTTGCTCAATTGGAACCAGACTTTGATAAAATATTCATTGGATGGTCCTCTTCCAAAATTGTGTCTGGTGGTCCCGCCCTCTGACCAAGATGGCTGCACAGCTGAACTTAGTTTAACATAGGACCCTATGGGAAATTCACATAAAAACCATCTTGTCTGGAACCAGTAGCTCAATTAGAACCAAACTTTGATGGAATAGTCATTCGATGGTCCTTTTCCAAATGATGTCCTGCAGTCACACTCTCCCACCAAGATGGTGCACCACAGTGCAGTTGCGTTATTATTGAAAGCAGCTTTGATCCAGGTGAGTGATTACAGGCTCCTGGGAGCCTCTGGTTTCATTTTTTCCGGTTTTCTCCACCAATAAAACTGACCGCTATGATATAACTGAATTTTTTTGTGAAAGTGGCATTAAACACCATAAACAACCAACCAAACCATCAAAACAAATAATCTTGTTTTAATCAAGAATTACCTAATGAGTTTGATGATAATTTTCAGTAACAGAATCGATCAGGTCTATTGCTACAGACAATATCCCTCACTGAGGTTAAACGGAAAATGTTTAAATTTCTACACATTTCTCTGTTGATCTCAGAGTGATATTTCCGGTATCATCATCTGACCATGATACTGAAAATTATCTGTCTGTGTGACGTCAAACACATTACAACTTTACCGATAAAACAACAATGTCCGCCATGACCTTCACAACTGCCATTATTGTATGTATATCTGACAGCTGAAGGAAACTTTTAAATATATTTCAAAAGTTTTACTACTTAATTTATAAGATATGATATTGTACTTTACGAAGGTCCAAATAATGAGAAAAGAAGAAACAGAGAATGGAAGGCAACAGACCCAGTAAAGTCAGAAGTTAGTTGTGTGATATATGGGAAGGACAGATCAGACACTGACAAGGCTGTGAAGTCATTGGAGAAAGAAATCTTTACTGATTATCAAGAGAAAATAATAAACGGGAAAATTGTGAAGGAATTGTCTCCAACACAGGTAATGTAAAAATGAATTAGTCAAACCTTTATTAAGAGGTCACCTTTGGGACAAAGAAAAAGTGGCATAATAAGACAGGTGCCCTGTTAAAGGAGGTTCAATTCATATGAAATTTTCTATTCCAGGACAAGAAAAATATGACCTTTTTATACAGGTGACTGCTTAATAGAGGTGTCCTCATGGGCAGGTTTGACTATCTGATGGTATGAGTGAGTGATTGTTGTTTAAAGTCAAATGAGTAATTTGTCAGCTATATCATGACGTGAACAAGTTACACTCGAAGAGATGATGATGATGTACGATTTGTACTAGACCAACATGCTTAGTTGGATCTTTATAGTGCTAGCTTAATGAAACAACGATCAGTGGGTAGACATGACGCTCCACTCAGACACATTAACCTGATTCCTAACCAACCAGTCTTTGTTCATACTCCTTAATACTGCATGCTTAGTGGAGAAGCTGCAAATACCAATTTTATAGTCTTTGGTATGATTCGTCCAGTGCTCAAACCCATGATCTACCACACACGAGGCGACCACACTAACCATTGCACCACAGATGTCATTATCTGATGATATGTTATATGGCTTTGTCTTAAAGTGGAAGACATGTAGTTGATTATTGTCTATAAAATATGATACTGGTATGTGCTGGTCGTCACACTGATCAATATTTTCCAGAATCTGAGTCACTAAGTTGATACTCACTGAGATCAAATGAAAGGAAAAATGTTGAATCTACAGGAAAAAATAACCAATTACATGGTAAGAAGTGTTACAGCTCAGACTCACTGCTATGTACATGTATTAGTGACAATGTCTGTCTCAACCTTCAAAACTGCTGTTATTCTATACATAGTCAGTTTCCTCTACCAGTAAAACTGACCACCACGATATTACTGAAATATTGTTGAAAGTGGCATTAAACACCATCAAACAAACAAACAATATATACTAAATGTATATTATTTTGATAGGCTACTATCAGTCTCCTTATATCCAGTATTTGCAAATTGTATCAACGATTTTCATTTTATTAAATCTTTTTTTAAGGAGAGTGAAATTAAGGCATTGGAAATATTAGAAGGCGTGGAAATAAAAGTAGATAGAAGAAGTGAGAAAATTGTTCTGAGAGGATTCTTAGTTAATTTATCACCAGCTTTAGAAAAGGCAAATAACCTGATTAAAATTGCCGAAGGAAATAAACAGGCAGGACAAAAGGCTGAGCTTGTCTCTGATAGTGTAGAATGGTCCTACATCGTAAAAGAAAAAGGAAAAGAGAATTTGAAGCAGTATCCTACAGACATTAACCTCAAGTTAGAAGTGGATTTCAAGAATATGCTTTCGCTGTCAAAAATTATAGATAAATATGGGAACAAGTTTGTTGTTGATTTTGCAAAAATGGAAGAATATTCAGAAAATAATCAAAATGATTCTGTTAAAGTTCTCAGAAAATCAAAAATTTCCAACACAGGTGAGTTTATTTAATCTTGGCTTAAGAAATAAAATGCCATATACAATGACTATGTAATATTGCCCTCCTCTTGTGGTATATTGAACATGTACACCCTCTCGTGGTATTATGAACCTCCTCTATTGGTAAAAAATGAGGGAGTTCAATTTTCCATGATGGGGTTCAAAATACTTGAACTGAAATGTGACCTCAGGTTCGAAAAATGCCATATGGCATTGGGTAATTATTGTGTTTATTGTGTTAAGCATCTCTTTTATAATGGTCATTGCTTTATTTTATTTCTCAGGTCTGTCCTGTCTGTATCTTGTAATCAAGCAACTTATAAATGTGACACTGAACAACAAAGATTAGGTTTAGGTTTATGGTATTTAACATTCAACAATATTTCAGTTATATCATGGAGGTCACTATTACTGGTGTAGGAAACTGGAGTTAACCCTTCACAAATCACTGACAAACTTTATCACATAATATTGTATCGAGAACACCTCACCACAAGTGTTCCCTCACAACTTTACTGGTGTAAGGCACTGATTGCACAGGTAGTTGTAAATCAAACTACCTTATGATCACGACCACGATGGCCTCAGGACAGCAAAGGAAATTTCGGAAGGGTGAATGTGATTTAATTGCATGTTCCAGATCTTGATTTTATTCTTTAGGAGGGAGAAAAATCGTTAATGGACACAGAAATGAGTGTCATGTTGAATGACCGATAAATCCAGTGTTTAACAACATTGCTTTCTACGTGTGGTGACTATATAGATTTGGTTGACAAAACATCGCAATGGCACATCTAAATACCAAAAACTTGAATATCATCTGTAATTTTCTGATATTTAGGTTGTTGACATATCAACATCATGCATCATGTGATTTATTACACACTCCTATAAATATCTAGAATCTGATTTGTTAAAACTATATCACGTGGTATTTGCCAGGATGTCATGTCCACTGCTAAAATTGGCTTAAACTGGTCAAGGACTGTGGAACGTTATGTCCCACGTTCGCGACGTTATGTCCCATGCTCGCGACCGTTATGTCAACCGCACGCAAGAAATTGTGTTCAATTAATGTTACAGTTATTTCAGTGGCTCCGTTGATGATCATGAGCCAGTTGTTTTTTTTTTTGTGCTGTTGAATTTCAAAAATGTTTTCTTCTTCTAGTTGAGAATCAGAAAAGTGTATTGTGAATTAAGACTAACTTACAATTTCAATTTAATTTTCAAATGGATCATAGTTGACAGTCAGCAATACATTAACTAAACGGTTTAGAGTGGTCCATTGTGTCCATATGTTTATTGTTGATGTTGTCAGTATTAAAACTTAAATTGATATTTTCTCAGTAATTCAGCAGGAACCTGCCATTATTAATGGTCAAAACTCTAAAGCATATCCTGTATTTAAATATAAGGTATAATGAAGTCCTCAAATTTATGATGTAATGCTGTTTACCAAATTTATGATATAATGTTGTCTGTCAAATTTATGGTTTAATGTAGAGCACCAAGTTTATGATATAATGTCCACCACATTTGAGTGTGGTAAAATATGGATTAGAATGTCTATTTTGACATCACTCCTTGATACCAGCTGAAACTGTAAATGTTCATTTAGTCCATGTAGCTCCCCCCCCCCCATCCCCACAAAAGGAAAATAACAAAAATAGTACTTGAGAAAAACAAACATAAAATACATGTACGGAATAGAAGATGGGACATAACAACTTCATTTGTTCTAATTGCAATGTCATTGTTACTTGTGCAAAGTAGATATTCGGTGTAATAAAACATTTATCACCCAAGTATGAGTTGGACATGACGGTTTGTCAACCATCGAAAGACAATGTCACCCTCGGGTGAAATTGTCTTTCTAGGGTTGACAAGCCGTCATGTCCAACTCATACTTGGGTGATAATTGTATAATGTCAACTGTTGGGCTGTGACATGACATATGTGCCATTTATATTTGTTTGTAATAAGTTTTTGACAAAAATTTATGGGTACAGTTAAAAAATAATAACTGATATCATATACATGTAGGAAGGTTTTTAGGAAGCATCATCAGTCACATGATCAGTGATTCAGCTAGCGCTCGTCACTTTCGTCATTGACGATTTATTTTCCAAAGTGACGAGTATTTCCCGTACCCAATTCGCCACTTGAATTTTCAAAAAATCATAGAAAAATGTTTGTAAAAATTCATTTTTCTTCTTCATTTGCTGATTAAAACTAATTAATCACTACAATGACAATTTTATGACATGTCACAAGCCAATCAACGGATTATAGAATTTTTGTTTTGATTGCGTAATCTTCGATCTCACCTGGCTTGATTTACCTGGTTAAAGATAATGATCCCGACAAAGAATTCAATCAACGATAATGTTTTTTTTTATAGTTATGACATGTACTCAAAATGCCACAGTATGTATTGAAAGTGGACATATTTTTGCAATCGTCATTCATTGCACGATTCGTCACAATGTCTGGAATTACGAACTATTGTTGCCACGTTTCATTTATGAAAATGTCAATATCATGTTTATTGAAATCTATCGTATCCATTAAGTATTTTGAAAGTGATTCTCTCGAAAAGTTATAAATTTTGGTTAAAGAAACTTTAAAATAAAAATGGCACCATCAAAAATTAGTATGCATCCACCGAATCTACTTTTAAGCAAACAAACTTTTGATGTATTAATTCCCATTTCTGTGACCTGAAATCTTAGTTCTCATATTTAATATGTTCATTTATATGCAACGGTACTGCACGAGGACCCATCAGATTTTTATCGATCTGCATCCGGGTAGTAACAATTGCATTCTATTTATAGAACTATTTACAAACAGACACGAGTCTGCAATAAAACTACAGTATTTTTATTCCAATTGTTGCAATTTGATTATGAGGTCTGAGAAATAATAATTTATTGTCCCCCGACGCTTCGTCGAAGGGGACTATAAAAATGGGTGTCGTCCGTCCGTGTGCTTTTGGGTTAACCTTGGCGTCGGGGGACCAGTGGCCAACGGCCTTTTATTTTACAATTTTCTCCAGTTTTTGACGTTTGTGCTATATATTTTATTACCAGTTGGACCATTGGGCAAATTGGCAGAGGCATATTTTTTTCTGCTGAAGACCACAAATATGAGTTATTACAATTGTGGTATTAGACCAAAACACAGTAACATTTAAAAAAGGTGGGGGAGGGGGTTATTACAATTTGTGTGGTACGTATTAGACCAAAGCACAGTAATATTTCAAAAAAAGGGGGGGAGGGGTTATTACAACTTGTGTGGTATTAGATCTAAAGTAAATTATTATAAGATTAAGCTCATATTCTTGTCTATTCATATTTAGAAAAAAAAATTCTGCTCCGCAAAAGTGACTAATGGTCTCAAAATCCTGGCTGAATCCCTGCATGATACAGGATATTGATCAATCAGAAATCATTATCTTAATTGATAAACAAATTGTCTGAGGTGACAAGATATGGAATCCTCTGGATTTTTCATTGAAGTAAAAATAAAACTAGGAACAACTGTTTTAGGTACCTAAAACTTGTGTCTCCCCTTAACAAGTGATACTATTTAAAAACCAATTATTTGACCTTGAGGTAAAAGGTCAAGGTCCAACGAAGGTCATTGTGGTACTCGACACACCGCCTTATGGTCATGCACCCACATACCAAATATCATTGACCTATCTCGAAAGACAAAAAAGTTATGGTCCGGACAAACTTCGCTGAGAAGAAGCGGAAGAAAAAATCAGACTAAAACAATATGTCTCCCTTCGTTCGAAGGGGAGACATAATTAAATCAAAATTATTATTGAACTGAGTGGTATAATATTATTTTGACCCATTTGGTATATACAATAAACATAATTTTGGAGTTTTTTTTTTGTTTGTTGAGTAGCTTTTAAATAATTTTTATAATGGAAGTCTATGATAAAATCCAAATAAACACTGATAAAAGCAATGGCCTTGTGACTGAAAAAAACCCCTCCTA
>MJUT01010549.1:436006-453032 GCA_002080005.1 Gigantidas platifrons | reverse complement strand
CTAACCCTAGCCAAACTTTACCACATTGCTTCTCATAGCAATACCTTATATTTTATTTATTTTGGGTTTTTTTTTCCATTTTCAGAAGTCCTGTCTTTAATGCCATTATTAGCTCACTAGAGTGAAAGGCTCTCTAGACAGACTCTAGTGAGGATCAATCTTGGAGGTATTACTCCTTGGATAGTCATATTTCTTAATTGTGTCCAATGATCGTGTCTTAAATCCAAGATGGCTGTCATGCCATGACTTTTGTTTGGTTGAAAAATAGGAAATCTTTGATAATCTGCAGAACCACTGGATGAAAGGAAACCAAATTTGATTCCTTCCAAGATTGTGCTCATTGACCAAGTAAACTGCCACAGATGACTATGCAACTTTTAGTTCTGCAACAATACCTTTCCTGGCATATATTCTCTAATACCTCTAATTAGTATTTTATCCCAAGCCAGAAGCTATTGCAATGTTTTTAACCTTGCCATGGAAAATTCCCCTCTCGCTACACCATGTCTTGTATTTTAAGAAATGGACCTAAGCGTAAAAACATAATTCATTCATTTTGATTTTGGTGTTTTAACACCACTTTCAACAATATTTCAGTTATATCATGGCGACCAGTGTTGGTGGTGGAGGAAGCCGAAGTACCCGGAGAGAATCACCGACCATGGGCAAGCAACTGGTAAACTTTATCACTTGTCTACCCAATATCTATCCACTGACCAAGTATCATTGCTATATGTTCTTTGTTGTATTTGTATATATATGCTTCCGACTTTAAATAAAAATTACTTTGCTTTACTTTACTATATCCCAGAAAACCTTAACCAAGATTGGGACGACAAAACAAGGGACTATCGAGATCGGGACATAAAAATCAAATATTACAATTTGAATAATGTCATCTCTATTCACACAATACTGTGCTTGGTTTTCATGTCAATCTATTAGTTCCATGCATCTTCATTTAGATTAACATGATGACCATTTGACTTTGAAGGGGCTTGGAAGATTCTTAAAATAAAAATTTTGATCTAGACTTTGTTGAAAATAAATGTTTTAATCTGAAGATAAAGGAAAAATATATTTTACTCCCTAAGATTTACTCTGATCCACACTTGAAAACACAACAAAAAAGTAAATTACAATAATTTGATATGGCCTGTGTAAAAAATAAATGATCTAACCGTGAATATAATGAAAATAAATATCTGGAAAAATCTTCCAAGCCCTCCCTTCAAAATCAGATGGTCATCACCTAAGTATGCTCATTGTCCCCCGACGCTACGTCGAAGGGGACTATAGAAATGGGTATCGTCCATCCGTATGCTTTTTGGTTTCCAGATGATAACTTGTGAATGAAAAGTCAGATTGAAGCTAGGTTTGGTATGTAAGTGTATCTTATGAATATCTAGGTCAAGTTCGATAATGACAATTTTTCGACTATTTTTACTAGAGTTGTGCCCCTTTTTATACCTCAAAATTGCTAAATATTTGGTTACCAGATGATAACTTGGGAACAAATAGTCAGATTGAAACTAGGTTTGGTATGTAAGTGTATCTCATGAATATCTAGGTCAAGTGCGATAGCTATCATTTTTCGACAACTCTTACCAGAGTTACTCCCCTTTTTTTACTTCAAAATTGCTAATATTTTGGTTTCCAAATTATAACTTGTGAACAAAAAGTCAGATTGAAACTAGGTTTGGTATGTAATTGTATCTCATGAATATCTAGGTCAAGTTCGATAATGATGATTTTTCGACAAATCTAACCAGAGTTACTCACCTTTTTTTACTTCAAAATGGTCCTTGGATGGTCCCCTTTCAGAATTATGAGTGATACAGGCTCACCTGACCCTCTAGTTTACAGTAGTTTCAAATTTTAATTTTACGATATAACCTTGGCGTCGGGGGACCAGTAGTGGCCAACGGCCTTTTATTTCTGTGTTGCATGTACAACCTGAAAACATCTTTGTATGTCTTTAAACCAACCTCCAAAGAAAAACTTTCACCCATTTGATGTTGAACTTCATTGGCTCTGGTAAAGGTTTGTGTTTAGCTCACCTCATGAAAAATAATTAAAGCAGGTTCAGTCATTTGACCCAAAGTATGTTTTAAAGTAATGGTGGGGATCTTAGATGTAGGATGGGCCGTTGAATAAATTTTGAAATGGGATGACCAAATGTCTTTTGTTCCCAAGTTTGATTCAAGCTGGCCTAGAGATTTTAGATTTACAAAACAATGAAAAACAAAAGTCATAGTTTTTAATGAATAAAATATGTTTGTGTGATAAAGTCTCTGATTCTCCTGCCATCTTGTGCTCCATTGTACTGTTCATCCATGTCAATTGGTATCTGTCTTTCATCAACAACATCTGGTTCATTCATAATTATAGCAATGCAAGATTGTGCAGAACAGCACATGCCATGATGATGTTACAGGCTCTGTCAGGTTTCATTCGAATCTAGAAATATAATGGTCTTTCTAATTTTACCATGTAGATGATAATATAGAGTTACTTCCCTTACACAGGATACCATTTTCATTATAAGCAGTTATAATCATTGTATGAAATTTTCAACCTAGGCCCATAATGGATAATAAAGCTACATGTGTGATGAAATATTTGTTCCGGCATAATATTTATTCCAAGGAAATTTTTATTATGAAATAATTTTTCCATATGGAATCAATTTCATGTAAGATTTTTTCCATGTGTATAATAAAATTACCATTACAACGGAAAAAATATTCCATAAAATAGATTCCATACGGAAAAATTAATACATATAATAAAATTTCCTTGGAAGAAATATTTCATTAATGACAAAAATATTCTAGAAATAATATTATTACCATTGGAAATATTATTATAACATGTGGAAATAATATTACAGTATAACAGACGAAAATGATATAATTACTTTGTGGAAATAATATTATAAATTGTGGATATAATATTACAACGTATGCATATAATATAATTACTGATGCAAATATTATTATTATTTTCCAATATAACTAAATTAGATGTACATTTGCTACATTTTAACTTGTATGATTTGTTTAATTAATCATTTATATATACTTGGAAAAGTTATTATGTTGAATGTTCCATAACATTTCTTCTGCTAACAAGGATAAAATATTATGGATAAAGAAGAATAATTAAATAATATTTTTACTGTGGAATGTTTATTATTATAATATTCTTTCTGGTAAGAATAAATATTATGCGAAAGAAATATACATTGATTTATCATAACATATTTTAATTCCGTTTTAATTTTTCAACATTAATAAAACTAAACTTATCAAAATAAGATTTGGCAGTTACCTGTGATAGCTGTAAAAATATGGATTTCTGTTCAAAAAATGTAAAAAAGAATAAAGAAGATCAAGATTTTGACAAAATTTGAATGAGATGGACAAATGAGAAAAGTGTCATCTTTATCATTTTATACAAAATGCTTATTTCAAACAAATTAAAATTGTGATGAAATAAATGCTTAATACCTCCTCTTATCATGCCTTTTGTAATATAATTTCTTTTCAGTCAAAAAATTTATTAAAATATACCTCTGAATGAAGTACATGGAAACGTCTTTTCCATCTTCCAAAAGTGCGTTTTATTACACATCTAGAAATAGAATGATGCCTGTTGTAGCTTCTTTGATTATCATTGGCAGGGTTCAGGTAAGGCATCATAATAAATGGTCTGCATGAATATCCACTATCTCCAAGCAATACCCCATAATTCCAATTATTCCTCACCACTTCCAAGTGCATACATACCTAATAACAAATTGAGAGATATTAGTATATGTATCAGTAGTTATACTTAAATAAAACAACAGGCAATTTTGGTGCGACTGTTTTTGTTATTAAAAACAAAAATCTTTTTTTTTTAGAAAGTTAAGAAAAAAAGTTTTCAGTCCAATCATGCAAAGTAATTAAGAAAAAGGATTTGTACAATGTAACATTCTTAAGAAAGGAGTTGAAACTTCATACAACATTACCAGAAACTGTATGAAAAGCAATATTAATAAAGTACAAAATAACTTAATTGACTGAAAATATCAGAAAAATGAGTTACCTCTGGTCACCAAAAGATAAAATGATTTCCCTAAAAAAAATTGTAACATTGACAGACAGGTAACAATCAGTAGTGTGATAAAGAGGTAATATCCACATTTGTTCAATTTCAAACATTTTATTGATGATTCAAAAAGGATTAGACAACAGGCTATGCCTATTCACATCCTCTCTTATATACAATACAATATGGAATATCAGATAAAAGTGAGAATACCAAAGTGTCAAAAAGAGGGGAAATCCATGGGCGAAAAACACGTCGGAGAACATGAGAAGGGACGAAAGACGAGCAACGAACAAGACAAAAAACTAAAAAGTACACCACCAAAAACCAGGGGGTGAACTTAGGTGCTTCTGAAGGGTGAGCAGTTCCTGCTTCTTTCAATTACAATATTTCACATATTCTTATCATAATAGATATAAAACAGTCATCAATCCAACATCAAAAATAATATCATGAAAAAAAAGAGAAAAAATCTTATAGATTTTAAATATGTTTTAAAAGGGGGTGTACATGTATTTAGGAGGAATTGTGTCTTTAATTTTGACTAGGTTTATTTTAATGTACTAATAAGTGATTGTTTTTATATTCCGTCATTGTTTTGACTATATATTATGTTAACTTTTAAAGCAGACAATTGAATTTTTAAAGGAAAAAAAGTTTGTATAAAAAAAGAGAACTTGAAATTTTGTTAGTTGAAAATAGTTTAATTTTTCTAACAACAATTTCATGCATGTAATAAGATAAGAAACAAAACTTACCTGTGAAGTTCTAAATATGTGGGCATCATGGGAATAGTCCGAGATTCCTCTGCCGTTCGACGACTATTTACATCTGCTGTTGTCGTTGAACGTCAGAGCGCTCTCCATAATGAAAACAGTGGATTTTTCTCCCCATTTCAGCCGTCCCACATTTCCACGTTTTGTGGCTATCAGATTTTTGGTATTTCGTGTGAAAAAGCACGATTTTACGCAAAAAAAAATCATATTTTGTCCAATTATGGGGGAGGGGGTGGGCGCCAGGGGCGCCCCCCCCCCCCTGGATCCGCCCCTGAAAAAGTAAATCTCGTTAAACTGAATTGAAACAAGAAAATTGTGAGGTAGAATTCAAAGATGTATGGAAAAGGCTAGTGATATAGCGGAAAGTGTAGAAACAGAATTGACAATGCCATGGATATGTGGAAAACAGACACTTGATAGGAACAAGGTCACTGACAAACGTTATCACGTATTGTTGTGAACGGGGTTTGAACTCACAACTATAGTGGTGATGGGAACTAATTGCACATGTAGTTGTAAATCCAACTACCATACGATCACGACCACGACGGTCTCAATCCGGCTTAAAACGAATATACCAATATCACAGTATAGGAACATATACGCCTGAAATCTCTTAAGGCCGGTACACACGATAAGACTTGTATCATAAGACTTGTATTATAAGATTTTTGTATTACAAGACTCCCTGGTACACACACTAAGATCAATCTTGTCAGATTATAAACAAGTGATCAAAAACCTCGTGTTTTTCCTGCCAAATGGTGTCAACAATGGAAGATGAAGTTATTGCAACTGTGTCCATTATTTTACTATGTGCCCCTATGAAATCATTGAAAAAGAGGAAAGTTAAGAGGAACTGCTGGACAAGACCTTGGATAAAACGAAGAAATGTTTTTGGAGCACGTCATGTCTTACTAGAAGAGCTGAGAAGGGAAGATCCAAATACAAAATGTAGCTATAAAAAATGTGCTTTGCGTCTTTTTTGCTGTAATTCCCCCCTTCCCCCTCCCGATATATTCATACATCTTCTTCTTCCAATGCAACAACAAGCTCAATCTAATTAAAATTCTATCTTTAATTGCTCCCGTCATGTTATGTGCGACATAATCGGGAGCAATCAAAGATCAAATTTTAATTAGATTGCAACAAGCTTTTCCACATCAATATTTGAGAAGTTGGCCATGTTTTGCAAGAACCATGTGCTTTAAGTTACACGTGTATTTATTATGGCACTGAAGCAGATGTGTAACCCCCAAATTGATAATTTTGATTGGATAAAAACGAAAGGTCAGCTAAGACTTGTATTAAGGATAGAACATTGCTCTAATACAGTCTCATAAGATTTAAAAAAAATCTTATAATACACTGTATTTAGACTGTACACACGATAAGATTTGTATTATAAGACTTGTATTATCAGATTTTTGTATCATAAGACTCTCTTGTACACACACTAAGATCAATCTTGTCAGATTATAAAAAAGTGATCAAAACCTCGTGTTTTTCCTGCAAATGGTGTCAACAATGGAAGATGAAGTAATTGCAAATGTGTCCATTATTTTACTATGTGCCCCTATGAAATCATTGAAAAAGAGGAAAGTTAAGAGGAACTGCTGGACAAGACCTTGGATGAAACGAAGGAATGTTTTTAGAGCACATCAAGCCTTACTAGAAGAGCTGAGAAGGGAAGATCCAAATGGCTATAAAAAATGTGTTTTGCATCTTTTTTGTTGTAATCCCCCCGATATATTCATAAATCTTCTTCTTCTTCCAATCACAGGCGCTTGTGTAGAGTCAAAAATATGCTCGCTAAAGTAGTATTTTAGGTACATAGCGAGCATATTTTTGACTCTACACAAGCGCCTGTGTTCCAATGCAGCAACAAGCTCAATCTAATTAAAATTCTATCTTTAATTGCTCCCGGTTCTGTTGTTATGTCGCGCATAAAGATATGTGCGACATAATCGGGAGCAATCAAAGATCAAATTTTAATTAGATTGCAACAAGCTTTTCCACATCAATATTTGAGAAGTCGGCCATGTTTTGCAAGAACCATGTGCTTTAAGTTACAGGTGTATTTATTATGGTACTGATGCAGATGTGTAACCCCTAAATTGATAATTTTGATTGGATAAAAATGAAAGGTCATCTAAGAACATTGCTCTATCCTTAATACAGTCGCATAAGATTTAAAAAAATCTTATAATACACTGTATTTAGACTGTACACACGATAAGATTTTGTCTTATAATACAAGTCTTATGACACAAATCTTATCGTGTGTACCGGCCTTTATTGTGTGTATCAGGTCTCTATATAACTTATTTAAAACTATTATGTATTGTCAAGGACGTCCTTGGTATTGTTATGATGTCTATTCTAATTTATTTATAGATTGATGATCCCCACATCTAAATTTAGCTGTTCGTTTCCACGAATAGGGAAAGAGGAAGCAGATTTTAGTTTATTGTTTCTAAGAAGGCAGCTCTGTACACGCATATTCTAAAAAAAAATAACGGACAAATGCATGCGGCACAAGCTGCAGTTAATAGACGGGAGTCATTTTGTAAGTATATATAAAGATTTTTTTGTAAGTTAGTGATTCACAGGCGCTCGTAGTCACACCTTTTTTCTTTTTTTTTTTAACTTTCTGTTTCATTGACTTATTTATTTTCAAAAAATTGCATTATTATTTCATCTCAATTTCCTTAATTTAACTTGTTCGATCGTGTTCATATTCATACAAGATATATATGATAATAGAAACCTAAATGTGGTGACCCTATACAGTGGCGGATCCAGAGGGGGGTGGAGGGGACGTTCGCCTTCCCCCACCCCCTAAAATAAAAATAAAAAAGAATGAGAGAGAGAGACAGAGGGGACGATCTTCCGTCCCTCTATTACGCATATCAGGTTCTGCTTTAGCTTCTGCCTCTTAATTGGCCATCATCAAATTGTCCCCTTAACATGGTTCTCCAGGTGAGTGGGCGATGACTGTGGCGAAAGTACAAAAAGTCTACCAACGGTTAAAACCAATGATGATTCAAAATAAAGACTTTAACTTTCTTGTGGACAAAATTTGTATTTAATGAAGATTTTAGTTGTAAAGAACGCAGAAGTTGTTTAGAATGAGTGTTTGACATTTCTTGGGATTGTTAAGATATGCCCACTCCATATGCACTCCCGATTGATAAATATTTTGTTCTTTACATTTCTTATTTTCTAAAAAAAAAAAAAAATGTTGTTTAGGCCATGCAAAGTTAATTACTTGGTTCTCAGGCCCTTTTTTTGTCAAAATTGATGAGGGAGGGCGGCATTTTTTTTTATCCTTTTACTGCTGTAAAAAGTGATGAGGGAGGCATTTTTTCTTCTTTTTTTTGTGTGAAAAATATGGCAATGTATAAATCTTTTCATTACTTTATTGAAAATTTCAATTTTATTTCTTCTGATGGTGGCAGAAACATCACAAGTGATTAATTTTTATGGAAACGTCCAATCCGCTGGTACCGACGTACCATTTTTTATTTCCGTAAGCAATTCCAATAAGGTACAAGCTTCGGAGAAGCCCCCTATTATGTTTCCTGGTAAAACTGGCAAACATTTGTGCCTAATTTGCACAGAAACTATTGACATTTTGTCTAAATGTCAAAGGGAAACACGTTTTTTATTTATACATTGTCATAACGATGCTTTAAATCTCATTTAAGCATGATGCGTTTTAAAGCGTTTCACCGACCACGCAATATAAGAGAAAAACGGATGCGGTTGTTTTTTCCGTACGGACAGCGCTACCGCATTACAATTTTTTTTTTTTACTATTTTTGCAAAAAAATCGGCAATGCGGCGACGAATTTCCACATGCGGGCGGGCCTGAGAACCAAGATATTAACTTTGTATGGCCTTATGCATCTTTTGGTATACTATATTACTTGTTTTAATAAATTTATTATTGTTACATCCATTTATTTTTTATAACGTATAAAAATCATCTAGTGATTATTTTTGGTATCATATACACATGTATGACAATAGCAGTTAAATTCAGTTTTAGTAAAACGATGAGACAAATAATTGGGTATTCTAACAACAGAAAACAAAGTGATAGTATATTCCCTTAGACATTAATTTTATCACAATCCATCCATTCTACAAACACTTCAATACAAATTACCCCATTTCCAAAAGAGAAACATGAGAAAATTGGCTAATATAGCACTCCGGGTATTCGGAAACTCGGTGCAAGCTAGTTATTTTGAACGTTTTTATTGGTCGATTTTGAATTTTTGGATACTACAGACCGCAGAGCATGCTGTTCCGTGTCCCTTTGCCGTCATGCTCCACGGCCTGTAGTGTCCAAAAATTCAAAATTGGCCAATGAAAACGTTAGCTTGCACCGAGCTCAAAGTGTCCGCACCTGTTCCGAGTATACGAATACTCGGCGTGATAAGGAAATCAGGGGAGTCACAGCTCCAGATGGATAATTTCAAGTGACATCTCCCTTTAATTTACACTCACTGCTTAGAAACTATTTGAAACTTTTTGGGAAAGATTCATGTGTTTTAATACACTTCATAACATTCACAAAATGCTTCAAAATTGTTGACGGAAAAGCTTCCTAAATACTCAAAACCCAGGAGCTTCGGGAGGCTTCGCCCCACTGGGGCCCCCTACAAGGGCTCTGCCCTGGACCCGCTGGAGACCTTAAGCGGTCCCCAGACCCCTCGCCGACTTTCGTCCCCCCAAACACAAAATCATGGATCCGCCCCTGCTATATGTAACTAATTATCCACAGTGGATAATTATAGTTTACAGAAAGTAAAAAAAAAAGAAAAAGGGGGGGTAATTCCGTGCTGCCATGAGTGCCTGTGAGCTAATTAATGTAATACAGCTATAGGACACTGTTTAAATTGTTAAAATTAAAAAGTGTATGCTTAGACTATCAATGGGAAAGTCAATTATAGATAAGATAAGATTTTATTGTCCAATCAAGGTCCCAGCAAGGGACAGAGTCATTACAGTGATTTATATTACAAATAACATTCTAATACATAAAGTAATAAATAGTATACAAACAAGCAATTTGCAGAATTTAGATTGGTACATAAGTACTAAACATATATATGTGTCTTTCATGAGTATAATATTTGTTATAGTCCACTGGGCATTTACAAAAACAAAATATATATATATATCCTTTGTAGATATTTAATAGGTTATTAACTTCTTCTGAACACCGAAATAGAAATAAACCCTTTTATATTTACAAGAGGCTAATTCAATGACAGAAGGCAAATCCAGTGTCCTCCCCATGACCAATGTACATGCATGACAGCAATGCCATTCATATGCAGAGGTCATCAAGGGCCGGTCTTAAAGGGCATTTAGACTGGAAATGATTAAACAAAATGAGATATGAGATTTAAGTCTTCCTCATGGCCAATGTACATGGAGGAAATTTGCATCATCCAGATACAGAGGCCATCAAGGGCAGGTGCATTAGGACCAATTTTCATCATTTTATTCTTAAATGTATCAAGTGCCCAGTGGACCTCGCAGCAGCTGTAGAAGAGAGAAACATCTCCCAACTTGATATTAAACTTCAGGAGAGAAGATTAAATATGTTTTAAAAAAGTACAGAGAGCACAAAGAATATCAACATTTTCATTGTTTAAAAGCCATACAAGTTTTGCATCTGTATTAAGTAATGAAAAGTGTTTACAATTTTCATTGATAATGGATCAGGCGCGGATCCAGGCGGGGAAGCGCCCCCTAAGAAAAGGATTAGCGTGACTGGACCGATAATCGCTTGATGTATCCTGTTAAATACGTGATATTAACACTTTGTTCTTTCGACTCATCTCTCCATTGCAATGAATATTCTTACATGTCCATGATGTCTTTGCTGCCCGGTTCCGGTGTCACATACTAGATTNCTCCCCCCCCCGGAAAAAAAGGTATATACTAAATTCCCCCGGAAAATTTAGTATATACTGATTTGTCCCCCCTGAAATAAAGGTAGGAAAAGTGAGTATATACTAGGATTTCTCCCTATACCGAATCCATACTAGATATTCCCCCTAGATAGAATATTTACTGTATACATGAACTCATATATAGTGTCTTAGTCCGTTTTTATTAATTTTACTGTTTTAGGGATTAGCTTTATACATTCACTGTGGAAATATGATACGTAAATGTTCGTATGTTTATATACAGAAATTGTGGCGGGGCTAAACATGTTTTGTCGGACCCCAACTCTTCTTAACACATATAGCCACGTGGAATAAAATACAATGAACATAAAAATAAACTGGGCAAAAATATTAGTTCCAAATGCCAAAGGAACGAGGAGTTGACGGAAAACGTCCAACCCATTATATCCAAATGGTAGATTGGTGGTACACTGGAATCGTCTTATCATCCGTACGTCATTCAACCCTTCTAACAATTTCTGCCATAAATAAATATGCTTTGGAATAATAAATATTCTTATTCTTCTTATGCTTTCATTTTTTGTCTGTATTTGGTCTGCAACTGCTAATTCATTTAGGTCAGTCGTACGTTTTAGACATTTTTGTGCCTGAGATTAGTACACATTTTTTGCGTACACGTACTTCTTGTTTATCCGGACTTTGACATTAAATATGAGTGGGTTACATGTATATAAGCCCAATATAAGAAGCTACTTGCGTCCAGGACGCACCTGTAAAAATCCTGAGTACGATTAAAAAAGGGTCTGAATCCCGCGTACGAAAAGGAGGGTTATACCCTCACGTGTGCCACTTCATGTCCATGTCCATGTAGGAACCATGTCCGTAATTTCGTCCTATAAAGTTTGTTTATCAGTGTTATCTGTATTTGTTAAAATTGGCACATAGAATAGAAGAGCATATAGTTATAACATATAAACAATATACACAAACCATTGAAGCTGGGATAATATTTCTAGCACTGACTTCGATAGAATCGAGTACAGGCGCATGTGGCATGGATTTCGTTTCCTCCTCCCCCTTTTCTCTACTTAACACCCCTCCCTTTTCATTCCTTTTTCAAAATTTTCGTAATGATTCGTTTTTCTTCATTTGACAATATCAGTAGACGTCGTACTGTATCAGTCGAAATACTGTGGACACAGAATACAAGTATTATTCATGATGTATGACGTCGACAGTACTGTATCAGTCGAAAAACTGTGGACACAGAATACACGTATTATTCATGATGTATGACGTCTACGTACTGATATTGTCAAATGAAGAAAAACGAATTATTATGAAAATTTTGAAAAAGGAATGATTAATATGAACATTTAAAAAAAACAAAAAGGGGGGGGTAGTAGAGAAAAGGGGGGAGGAGGAAACGAAATCCATGCCCCATGCGCCTGTAGAATCGAGAAGCGAAACGGGGAATGTGTCAGAGACAAGCATTAGATCATAGAGTGTGGCACTACCTAGGTAAATAAATGGGTCTTTAATGAACGGTGATAAAATTCTGACCCCAAGTTGCAACTGGGACCAAATATATGATCCCTGTCCCCAAGGAAGGATAGAACTAGCCTCAGGCAATGGCTATGTATTTGATCAGCGAAATGGACGCTATACTAGGCTCCCAGACATGAGAATGCATCCAGTGTAACGTTGTGCCTAGTTTACATAAATGTAAAAAATAATGGGCATTGAATGAGGATTGAATGCACATCACAAAATCGATAATAAATTTCAATTGCGATTCTAATCATCATTATTAAATTTGTTCCAGGAATAAGTGTAGCGCTGCTTTCGAATGAAATTCAACTTCGATTTTAATAAAGCGATTCGATTAATTCAGCATATGGGCGTTTTTAATAAAAAAATCACATTTTTAACTACTTGCAAAAGAAAAAAATCAAATATAGTTGAATAAAGAGTTTAATGGTAATTTGATTACTTTCTCGTCAATACAAACTGAAAATAAAATATGCAAGCTTAAACTAAAAGGAAAGTATGATAAAAAAATGTATAAAAGTAAACAGGGTATACCATAGTGTCCACTACACAACGATTTTATTGTGTTTCCACATTCTAAAATTGTGCACTCTGTGATACATTTTTCTTCTAATATCTGAACAGGGACACACTTTAATACTATACAACTATTAGAATGGTAAATACAAATACTGGCAAACATTACCGGCAAACTTTTAAAACCTGTGATCAAATCAATTGAAAATAGTAAATGTTCATTTAACAATATCTATGAAAGAATGCTGCAAATAACACACACAATTCAATATATCTGTTAACATGTCTAGCACCTTCAGTATTATATCAAACCAATTATGTTTCCATTAGTTTTTTCTTAAAAAAATCGAAAAAATATTGGAAGTTGCGTAGTGGACTTTAATATTTGTTGCGTATGGGACATAACCGTTGTGCAGTGGACAAACATTTTCACAGTCTAGGAACCTGTACGCCTGAAATATCTTATTGACGTGCTCTTGAACTGTAAACTGCATTACGGTTTCGGTGGAATTCGACATCTTACACTTTCACGGCAGGTAAGTTTTTCTATGTTTTCATTAAATTCTAATAACCTGTATTCCAAAAACTTGACAGAATGCGTATGATTGATTGATGCAAGGACTGCATCTTTGGTTTTTTAATGTATTAGCCGTATAGCGTCATATTTACCATTTTAACAGGTTCTTTTGAACAAGGATAAAATAAAATTGTCCCGTTTGACCCTTTATCCTTGAATAATATTCCCGATACTTGTGTTGGTAATGTCAATAGATATGAACACAGTTTATGAATACCTCAGCATTGCTAAATAAATAGACATTTTAAAATACAAATTTAGCACGTCAATCAGGGTACAGACAGTTTTCAAGCGCGACGTCAAACAGACATACACAGCTACAGCAAACAGCCGACAGCACATTCATTTTTTCAATCCAATTTTTTAGTAGGAAAAATTATGTTTTCTTTATCGCTTATTTGTAAAAAGAATACTTCTCACATCCAAAACTGTCCATGCAAATACAGTCTAAATTGGAAGCCATTTAGGCATAAAAAATGGAATTTTTACCTTTTCTGGTAGTAAAAACAAACGTTTGATACTCCATTCTTAATTTGTTGCGTTATATCCAAAGAAACTTTAGCGTCCGTTAGAGTAATGAATCATGTACATTCTGTAACTTTTTTACACAGATACATTGTATCTGTCGATAATAAATACCGAAAAACTTGCCTGCCTTGAAAGCGTGGACAGTCGATTTCCACCGAAACCGTAATGCAGTTTACAGAAGAGCACGTCAATAAGAGATTTCAGGCGTACAGGTTCCTAGACTGTAATTTTATATGACTAGAAAAAAATCCCAAAATTGGTAACAACAATTGAAATACAACAAAAAACAAACAAAAACAAGGTGTATTCCAAGTTATGGTGTTTGTAATCCTTTGGTATTACATTTTCTAACCTTATTATACTTTTGCAGAATACATCAATATATCCACTGCACACCGATTGCTGTCCCCTATGAAACGTTAATTGTCCACTACGCGATTGCTTTTGTCCACTAGGCACTACGCTACAGTCACGTTGCGTAGGGGACCGTTTCGTAGGGAAAATATTTACATGTTACTACCGATTGTTGTAATACACGGTTTCTCACACACAAGCTGTAATTACTTTTGTTAAAAATTATACACATCAAATCTGATTTCTTGTTGGGTTTTTTTCACGATTCTATATAGACATTTCATGATAATTGACGTTGCTTGGTGTACAAATTAAAAAATACGATGCCAAATGAACTCACCAAATACAAAAATTCTGAAAAAGTTGGTACTCTTTTCATCTATAAATGACCGCCGTTTGATAAAATGAAGTAATATTAGTGTCAAGTAAAAAAGAAGTACTGCAACGTAAATAAAAGAATAAGTGAGAAACGTCCTCGAGTTTTAAAAAACATCTTTAATTATTTTATCGCTATTTTGTATTCATAATTAAATATTTTTTGTTGAGATACTGATATTTTTTTTAAACACAATTACTCATTCTAATGAAATGTGGCCAAAGTAGTGTTTTTCGTGTCGCATCTAATGATGGGCGATTAAAAATGATCTTGAGTGTACCAGGTGGAGAAAATTCGATTTGCTCTTCAATGGGATGTTCAATTGACAATTAAGAAAAATTGGACTACCTTACGCATTGTTAAGGGCTGATTTTCAGGGTGTTAAATTTCAGTTGTGTACGAAAACGTCATGTCGCTTGCAAAGATGTCACTATTAGATGCTTTATTTTAATTTGCCTTGTGATGAAGACGATAAGCATTCAGCAACTTTTTATGCACAAAGGTGTTAGGAATGTATTAAAATTATTTTTGTATGAGTCTTACAAAATAGGCTTGATATCACAATATAACTTAACTGTCGCAAAAATGCTCCTATCTTCCGTAACACTTTCTCAAATCAATTGTTGAGAAATCGTACCAAGCAGCTGAATTTAAACATTTCTAGCAATGGAAATAGAATAGCTCAATTACCTGACCAAGCTTCTATCGAATTAATTACTCCAAACGTTTTCGAACGAGACATGCAAATCTTAAAATTTTCGAATGTCTCCTTTAAGAGACTAACTTCCGTAACGCAATATTTAGCCATGTTGGTCCGATCCACCACTCCCATCCTAGAACTACAAATAAAGCAGAATAAAATCTTTAAATATTTGAATTAGGGGCGAGTACATATTACGGGAATTGCAAACTACAGTTTCTTTTTATTGCCTATACTAACTTCCGTAACATTTTTTTCGCGAAATTCCTCATCTTTCCGGAAACCGAATCCACTAAACTTGATAGTTTTTCATAGATTACCGGATGTTGTTCTCTGGAAAAGCAGACAGCTTTTTAGATAATCCTCAATGAAAACGGAGACATTAGAAAGAAAACCAAGGTAACTTTTATTTGATGATGGAATATATATTATATTTTCATTATTAATATACCGTAGTATAAAAAGTATTTAGTTTTAATAAATTCATACAGTTACCAAAACGTACCACGTTTCGTCTGCTCAGTTACCGGTGAAATGTGAACTTATTTAGTCACGGGAAAATTTTGACCGGGCCGTTACGGAAGTTAGCCAATAAATTTATGTCTTCCATTTGAGCATGGAACAGCAGTTTTCTTCAGCTAAAAAACTTATAGCAACGTTTTGAGATGCATCATGACCAAATCCTGGACAGAAGGAGTAAATATATCTGCGAAACTCTTAAGCAAAATATTTTCCAAACTAACTTCCGTAACGATATGTAAGCAACCAACTAAGAATTCATAAAATCACAATGAATCGATATTTGTGAATGATTATTTATAAAGTGCTTGTCCAATATGCGTACTTCAAGAAAATCAAACGCATTCTGAAAAATATTTTTTTCTGTTTCGTTTTCCATCAGTTGGTCCAATTTCAGTAGAATGACTACTATTTTATATCGTTAATCACTTATTATCAAGGATTTGGTAATGTGACGTCAATAAGTTATAAGGTCATATTAGCGATAATACTACGTGCGTCCTTGACAACGCTTAGTTACTGGCGATAATTTTCCATCTCACTCTACTAGCGTGAGATGGGAAATTCTCAGATAGCAAGATCAAAGGAAAATACAGCAAAATAGCGATAAAGATTATTATTTCAACATTTTTGTTGTCATTGCGTAGTGGACATGATATAGAGGATAATACTTCTAAAGCCTCTAGTACTAATGTTTTGAAACTACTCTCTATGTGTAATTTCTTTGGCGTTAGTTTAGATGTAATTCTAGCAGTTAACAGTTAAAATAGGCACAAAACACCGATTAAATCATATAAGATTAGTGCATTTATCAAAGAAATTCCAACCTGGACAGGAGGTTTTTCTTGTATTTGAGCACTTTGATAAGATATATTCAAAAAGGCTTTTTAACGAAAATGGTTGAAATTTGTAAAAATTCTCCAAAATTAAAAGACTGCGTAATAAAGTTTTACGATTCCACACGTATCTGAGCATCACCGGCATTAGCTGAGGAACCGTCGCTCTTTATTGTTTTTTTTTTTTTTTTTTTTTTTTTTTTTTTATTATAATTATTTTTTGGCAGACCATAACAAAAAGGACCACAAAGAACTACGGTTC
>MJUT01010549.1:420382-431549 GCA_002080005.1 Gigantidas platifrons | reverse complement strand
GGAATAAAATATTCAACATCAAATCCTGTATGGGTCAAATTTCAGAAACATGGGAGCTCCTTTTATGTGAATATTGAAGAAAAGCATGATTATTGGTGAGCCCGGTATTTGTCCATACAAACTCAATAATCTTTCAGATAATCCTGGTAAACTTAAATACATTATGGCAAGTTTGTGATTCAAGCCGTTGTTTGCTTCAGCCATTTTGACTTTGATTAACGTAATTTCGAATACGGATACCGGAAACGGACCCAAAAATCCGGAATCGGCGATGTCGGCGATTTTCGATTATTGATTTTGGAATCGATTATGAGCATTGTTGCCACTCAAACGACCGTTAATCGATCATCGGCGATAATCGTTCCATCACTACTTGATATCTTCGTTTTCCATATGTGCAGACGACATTTAATGATAAAATGTGGAATTTCATCAATAATAGCAATATTTGTTTACTTTTATTTATCATTACAAATGTATTCGTCAGTGATGTTACAAAGTTGTCAGTGATGTTATTAGAGGTTTTCATCCCACTGGACAAAAAAGCGAACCTTAATATGAAAATAAAATTTGTTCACATTGATTAAAAAGTTTGTTAGAAACAAATAAACAGAAATAGCATTATGTTCTAATTCGTAAACTCAAACGAACATAAATCATTTATAAATAAGACACTAACTCATGTTATGGGAACAGCTCGCCTAGACGAGTGCAGCAAAGTTTATTTTATTAACATCTAACGCGGTCTTTGCCCTTTGCACCACCAAGCCGCTGCAGAAACCAATCTACAATTACAAAACATATTGTAAATAATCAGGAAAAAATTACAAGTATAAATATCAAATAACGTCTAGATACCAATCTACAATTACAAAACATTGTAAATAATCAGCAAAAATGTCATGTATAATATCAAAAAACGTCTAGAAACCAATCTACAATAACAAAATCAGCAAAATATGACATGTATAGAATTTTTTTTTTTTTTTACAAGGGTGGGTGAGTGGGAAACTTTACTGCACAAAGGTTGAGCTTCGAATGACAAGAGAAGCACAAGAGGTGAAGCGGGTAAACCATTACCGCGTAAAGGAATCCGTGAAACATGTATTTTCAATAATAACTTATTTTAATACATGTACCGGTTTTACTTGCCTATAATTTCATGTATTTATAAATAAATACACGTGTTCAATCAAAAACATAAACATGACCACGTGCAAGTATTGATAAATACATTTATGTTCTAATTCGTAAACTCAAACGAACATAAATCATTTATAAATAAGACACTAACTCATGTTATGGGAACAGCTCGCCTAGACGAGTGCAGCAAAGTTTCGAACAAAACAAAGTATGGGCATGTTTTTTATATACCAAGTTTTTGTGTAACAGAAAGTCTTTGCAACAAATTCTCCTTGACATAGCCGTCCTTAGCTTTCTCGCTTTTCCAGCGACCGTGTTTCTTAAAAATTCTGTCTTCGACTTGGGCCGCAGCTGCGGCTGTAGCGCCGCCTGACCGTAAACTATGTAGGCCAAATTTTGTTTTGTCTAAACCTATATGATCAATTGTATTAAGCAAAATCTCACGTGCTGAACTATAAGATAATTGTCATGAGTTACGAAGTTTGTAAGTGTTTGTACTTTTACAAAATAATAATCCTCTAAAAATGTAATCAGTACCATTTGAAGGAATATGTGCCAGAGCTAAATACCGCTTGAGCATATTAACAGGACAAGTCATGGTACCAGTACATGAAATAATAACATCTTTGCCCTCTCTGTAGACATCTGTCTTACTTTGCTCAATAACTATTTTGACATAATCGTCATAAAATGTTATATTGTCTCTTTTAATGTTAGATAACTCTGCAAATCGTAAAAAACCAGAAAAACTCAAAAGACACATACAAGCGGTTCTCACGTCCTTCAAATTGCTCTTTTCATGACCGTATAAATACACAATACTTTTTAACATATCTATTGTAATTGGCTCTTTTTTTAGATACAGAGTGACCTATTGTTCTCAAAGCGCCTTCCTTTGCCGCCATAACTAAATCAGATTTACAAGGATCTGCGCACCCAGATAGTTTATGTATCCAACTAATGGCATAAAATACTTCATTTATCTTACTACTAGATTTTGCGGTTTCTGACAAGTGTACAAAGTATAAAGCTACATGAAAATCTGAAGCTGGTAATGATTGTAAACTATGAGATACACACCATTTAGTCCATGTGTCAAAAGCATACTTATAGCTCTTTCTGGTGTTAATAGCCTTGGCCGCCAAACACACACTAGGAAGTTTATTAACCAAGGGCTGGAGACGTTCGTTGCTGCTGGTAATGCGATTCAACCAAGGTTCAGTGCTAAAAACAGCTGAAAAACGTAAATAAGCATAAAGAACGATTAAAACAAAAATATCTAACTCGTCAGTTGAATTCTTGGAAAAAATATCTTTAATACATCACACAGCCGTGTCAACTCAGTATTCTACACAATACTAGGACCATGCTGCAACTTCACGATAGCCACGTCTACTACAATACCCTTCTGGTACTANGACAATAACAATGTGTTTCACTCTTTTTCAGACCGGAAAATTACATGTCGGCCATTTTTTTTTCCGGTTTTTTTTTTTAAAGTCGTCCGTTTCGTATTTTCAAGTTTAAAGAATATAAATAGTTATAATATTCACTCAGAAGAAGAGACAAGCTCAAAGCTATCAAAAATATATACGATTGACATTTAATTCTTACATTTCCGACCACGATTTTTTTTTTCAAAAGTCCATGCGCATTATAGACACGAACAAGTTTTTTTCTGGAGATTTTCAAGGCCAAGAGGGGGTGCGCATTATAGTACCCTAAATACGGTAACTCGTCAGTTGAATTCTTGGAAAAAATATCTTTAATACATCACACAGCCGTGTCAACTCAGTATTCTACACAATACTAGGACCATGCTGCAACATCACGATAGCCACGTCTACTACAATACCCTTCTGGTACTAGGACCATGCTAAACAACAGAAAAAGCGTTCAAGCTTTTATTCTTACAGCCAACACTGGCGACGTAAATCTATCAGAACCAAACAAAGAGTTCTTATTAGAGCCTTGTATAAAAATCCCTTCAGGATTACTAAACTCAATAACATCTGTAATGTAATCTTGATATACCAAATTCTGTCTGAAAATCATAGGCCAAAACGGAGACGAACTCCACCTAGGAACGATCAGCGTTCCTTCAGCTTTACAAGCCAACATGTGTTTCATGACACGTAATACAGAATATAACGAGGGAACCAACCAATTATTTTCCCCTGCCCAGTCCTGGGTAAAAGCATCTATAGCCTCTGTGTTAATATTCCAAAATAAGGAGTTATATCTAGGTAGTTTGGTATTTGATTTGTTAGCAAAACGGTCTACCGTAAAGGGACTCCACAAATCGTTCATGAATGTAAAAAAAAACTCGTCCGAAACACCCCAATCTTCCCAGTCTATCATCTTGCTGATATAATCAGCTAAAACATTTACCGAACGAGGAATCCACTGTATATCTACGGAAATACCTCTTTCGGTACAGGTCGAAAAGATTGATCTTGCTAAACTATGTAGTTCAGTCTTCATGCTACCCGATTTAACAATAGAAATACAGTTTTGGTTGTCTGTTAACCATTTCACAGTTTTGCCCTTTAAACAATTTTTTAACGCTTTTAAGGCTTGCTCGATTGCCTTCATTTCACGCCAGGTAGAACTTTTACAGGCTTCAGTATTATCCCACATCTGATGAAATACCTTCAGGGATATACACTAACTTTTGGACCATGGTCGCCACCTGGTCTCCTAACTATCATTTTCAAGGAGCCCAACAAATAATTTAGGTGCCCAGCTTTTTTTCAGGTAGATTACAGATATGGTAAATCAGATATTTTAACAATATCTCCATTTTGACAAGTCAATTTTGACTTGTTTTTGGATTCTGTTGTTTTTTTTTGAATAATTCCTTTAACTTGTTCCTTCGGTATTCTGTTGTGGATATATGTTATATGTGTTTTAAAGTTAATCACCAATTGTAATCTTATACTGTATTACTGTATATGATTAAAACAAAATCTGAAAGAATTAGAAATATGACTTTCATTCTTTTTAATTTTCAGTTGTGGTTTGCTTAGCCATAGGCTCTGAAATAGTTGAAATATATTGCCAACAAACAATTATGCAATTTTAAGGACAGGCTTGCATGCAGGATTTTTTTCTTCAAGAGATGTTAAACCACAAATTCAAAATGAACAAACATGTGTCTTATGGGATGTAGAATATGCTTACCACCAATGGTACACCTGGTCTCACTTTTGGTCCTATAATGGTATAAAGGGGTGTTTTGTGTTAAAATTTTTGTTTTTTTCTTGTTTCTGTCAAATCAGTGTTTTGGTATCTTTCCCGTGAAGGTCACGAAATAAATCATAAAGGCTTTTGCTAAGCCAATAAAATTGCATCACTCATATTTCGTTGATATATTTCTGTAAATAGTCAGAACGATTCCACTGGGCACATCACCGGTGGCCATTTTATCCATAATGTACGTCACGTACAGGTTTTAAATCATGATCATTTTACCGATATCCTAAGCGCTTTGGCTATCTTAGAGTAAGAATAGAGGGCCGGTGTATTCATTTTATTTTATTTTATTGTATTTATTAGTAATAGTAATAAAAGATAACGACCCGGCGGCAAAAAATTGACTTGGGGATTTTTTAACCGACAATCATTTCTCAGGGATAATTCTACTGACACCGCTGATTTCGATATACCATTACCAAAATATGTAAAATAAAAATTGGAAACCAGTCGCAATTTTGGTACGTCTAAAAACCGGTGCGGGAATTAATAATTCTTGACATCGCTCCCAAAATTTTCAGTCGTCACCTGGGCGAGAAGTAATCGAGTTTTCACTCACCCAATACAATTTTAAGTCGCCTTGGGCGACTGGGCGACTGTTAGTGTAGATCCCTGACCTTTTTATCTAATTCTACTGTGTATGCTCCACAAGCAACAGAGCTTGCATCGGAAAAGACAATAACAGACGATTTACTCTATGAATCTAATCTTTTGGTGTTTAACGAGTTGATATTCTTTGACCAGAAAATCAATTCATTAAATATCTCATCTTTATAACCCGTGACCAACCTAGAATCCCATGATGACCTACTTTCTATACAAATATAACAATACCTGGTCATTAATCTTGTGATGTTACCTAAAACAGGTGACATTGAGATAATCCTACCTACACACTGAGCTAATTTTCTAGCAGTGACAGTTTCAAAACTTTTGATTGTTTCTTTAATTGAAACCCTCAAGTCAATTATTCTTCTATCTGGAATTTCTATACTAAATTCATGGGCGTTCCATAAAATACCTAGCCATTCTAACTCACTAACTGGAGTAAAAATTGATTTTTTTTTCTCATTAATCAGAAAACCTGCTTTAGTCAAACTATCTTTAACAAACTGAGAATCATTTATGCAATCTTCGAAATTTTGGGCCATACCAAACCCATCATACAAATACATAACGATTATGATTTAATTTTTATGCCAATATTTGACCATTTCTCTCAAGCATTTCGAAAAAATGAAGGGGGCGGTGGAAAGACCAAAAGGAAGAACTGTAAAGCAAAAATATTTACCTTTCCATGAAAAACCCAAAAAGGTGTGTTGCTGCGAACAAATGTCAATATGGTGATAGCCACTTTTCAAATCAAACTTAAATACTGAACAGTTCTTAGTAAAATACTGGATAGCAGCTTTCCAGTCTTCGAATTTAAACCTGTCTTTACGCACGTACTTATTCAAAACACTTAAATCAAGAATCAGTCTCAGTTTACCGGATTTATTACTAGCTACACTGAGGGAATTGGTGACAAAAGGCTTAAATGGTACTTCCTTAACCGCACCTGATTCAACCAGTTCTGCAACAGCTTCATCAACAAAAGAGTGATTAATGAATGTAGAATTATTGTTCCTTAAATTCATGGAAGGCGGACTATTTAAAAAAGGAATAACATAACCACCTTTAATGGTATTCAAAATAAAATCACTGGCACCTATTCTTTCCCAAAAATGTATGTGTTTCGCTAAGTTACAAAAAATGTACCTTTAACACCGTGAAAAATACCAGTCTTTTCTGCGTTTTCGAAAAACAATACCTGCTCAAGAAAATTTGAGAACTCTGTGTTAGTATCTAAATTAGAATCAATTACATTACAATAAAAATACTTATCATGACTGTCAAAATTAAATCTACAAGTATCGTAGGGCGCCTTGTCCTGATCTGTTGTTCTGCGTTGGCTGCAGCTGGTTCCTGTTGAGTGGACAGTTCTTACGCCAGTGTCCATACTGCTTACATTGGTGACACAGGTCCCAGTTGCACGACTCATGTCGTGCGTAGCCCCCACGAAAGGGCTGCTGAGCTGGAATAGGAGGCGCATACAAGTTAGCACTAGCGGGATTAGGAGCGGTTTCAATTCTGTAAGAACCTGTAGACCTATTGGCAAGATTGTAAGGTGACGGGCGGGATTTCGCCTTCTCCTTTGAAGATTTGAGAGCACGCGACTCTGCCTGTCTGATTTTCTTCTCATCATCTGAGTCATCAGTTCGACTCGTATTCTTTAACAGTGCCCCAGCCCCCGGCAGACGTGTCCGCAATTCTAATAAGTTTATTTCTAGACTTAATTTTGCCAATCAGATCGAAAACGATACTAGAAGCTGAAGAATCAATGCAACTTAATCTCTGAAGCTTTAAAAGCCCATTCAGAACCTCTTCGTTAAAGCGAAACTGTATGCCGTTCCCTTCCTTTTTGAATTTAATGGCAACTTCTTCCTTAATTTTTCGTGAAATGCGGTCTTGCTCAGACGCTAGGTCTGCTTTCAAATCTCCTAACTTTACGTCAAGGTAACTTCTGAGTAAGTCGAACGCACCGGCAATGTCAGCACTAGGAATAGGGGGCTGGGACTCACCTCTTTGAGAAGAAGAATGTTGAATATCGTCCTGTCTCTGTGTTGTCGCACTGTGTTCGCTATTACCGATATCCGATATATCTACGAAAGAGAACTTTACTGCACAAAGGTTGAGCTTCGAATGACAAGAGAAGCACAAGAGGTGAAGCGGGTAAACTATTACCGCGTAAAGGAATCCATGAAACATGTATTTTTTCAATAATAACTTATTTTAATACCGGTTTTACTTGTCTATAATTACATGTATTTATAAATAAATACACGTGTTCAATCAAAAACATAAACATGACCACGTGCAAGTATTGATAAATACATTTATCCTTTAGTTCTACTTTGTCAATTCATTGACTCAAAAACTAGATTTTGAACCTGTTTCCCTTACTGGTAACATTAAAGTATTTTTTAGTAAATGTTTGATATCCCAGTTAAATGAAAACTAGATAAATAGTATGTATTTAAAGTATTTTCAAGACTTAACTGCTAATTTGATTTAGAAATGAAGAAAACACATCCTAAAATTAAAAAAGATTTTTGACATGTAACATCACTGACATAATTTGTGTCTTGTAACTCCTATCCTTATACTTACTAGTAAAAATAGAAATAATTAAGATGGAAACTCTTTGGATTTACATTGTCTGATATGTATACAAGGTTTATATTGCAATAAAGATTTCATTGGAGTTAATTTATTTTTCAGTTTTTGAAATTTCAAAAGCCTCCATTTTTTTATATTGACCCATACATGTAATTTGTGAAGTAACCTTTAAATTAATAAGCGAAATTGAGTATTTGTTCAATCTGGTCATGCTGACATATAAATATGAGGCTTTGCCATTGAAAAAAAGCCTATTTCAAATCGTGAACCCGGACGTGTGTGCGTACCTTCGATGTGAAGCATCATGCCGCACATGTTACAATTTTAATAAATTTCGGTTCAGATAGGTGCTATATTTTCTAATTCTCAGGAACTTCGGAGGGCAGAGGGGGTTTCGGCCGCGGTCCCCTCCCCCCTCACCTGGCGCTTCCCTGGATCTGCTGGGGACCTTTGCGGTCCCCAGACACCTTGCCAATAAGTGCGCCCCCTAACGTAAAATCCTGGATCTGCGCCTGTATATAACCATATAAAGTGTAATACACGGATAGTCGCTCAACCTTCCCGTGGAAAGAAACCAGTACTATTAGGCCTATGGGAAAGTGTTAAAAATAGATTTCAGTCAGCAAGCTAAGTATATAATATTGCTTTAGTATTGTAAGTTAATCACTTGGAAGCCTGGAGCAAGATGATAAATGTGAACAGACAGAATAAGACAATTAAGAAATTAAAAAAAAATGTGATACAAGAACAAAACATAGCATTTTTTGCTGCAGATGCTGATTGGACTCTTAAAACAACAATTTAAGTAGGCTGTAAAAATTCTTTGGTCACAGAAACTGACTTGAAACATTCAAAGTTTATTTCACTATCTATACTTACCTGCATCAACTTTTTGCAATGTTCTCGGGTCGTCTTCAGCATTTGCCTGAATTCAAATTTAAATTTCCCGCCTCAACAACCCACCGGTTACCTCCCTTAAAATACAAGCCTCGATTTCAGTTTTTGTTTGGGCAGCCATGCTATGTCTTCAGCATAAATGGTCCTGATTTTATACAATTTTTTGGAGTATATTAATTGCTTTTTGGTTGAGAATACGTTTTTTTTTATAAAGCAGAAACCTTTATTTAACCTTTTTATTGTTTATTTTATTTGGATTACGTATATATTACGCGATGTCAGCGGATTTCAAACTTTGTATAAAGTGTGATAAATTGATTAATATTTTGGATGATCACGATGATTGTTATCGTCATCGAGTTTGTAACAGTGAATTTCCATGTGAGATTTGTAAATCTTGGACATTGGAAAAACGTCAGTCGGTCGAACGTATGATTGACAAAGCTCGCTTGGCGGCTACGAAAAAACAATCGAGATCGACCGATGTTGAGACTTGCCCTTCAACTTCAAGTCCTCTTACGGGGGCGCGACAAGTCGTTGCTTCAAGCCTTCTTACGAGGGCAGACAATCAAAACAATCAAAGTCTTCTTGCTGGGACAGTAAACACCCAAAGTCCTATTAGGGGGACAGTAACCACCCACAGTCCTCTTACGGGGACAGGAGTCGTACAAAGTTCTTTGGCGGCGACAGGGACCTTCCAAAGTAACTCCCCTGTAGGTAGTGGCAGTGTATATGATATTCACGCATCTAATATCGATCTTAATGCTCAGGCACGAACTGAAATGTTGTCTAATCCATTTATATGGATGTTTAATTCGCCAAATCAACAAGACTTTTGGAAAGATTTTATAGACAAGAGAGTTCAGGAGGCCCTTAATCCTACACTCTTGAGGTTTACTGCCACCTTTATCTCAAATACTTCAACCTCTGTTTCCACTAGTGTGTCATGCACTACAAACACGACTATGTCAACCTTCTCAAATGTCAGACGTAGGTTTGATAAGTTCTCCAATAACAATGATTTATGAGGATGTCTCGGAAGACGAGTCCAAGTTTTCAGTTTTGGCTCATAGCCAGTCATTAGCGTCAAAGAGTGATAATGGGGATAATGAAAATCCAGACCAGAATTCAGTGGCTGGTACTTGCTCAGACCAAGTTTTGATTGATCAGGCAGATATTAACAATAATTTTGGCTATACGAACCTTATGTGTAAAGTTGCAACAGAACTTGGTATCACGGTTGATAAAGAAAAATCACAGGAGGTCCAGTACCAATCTGTCTCGGATCACTTGTCAGGTGAGAAGAAGAATAACTCCTCGCCAAGATGTAGGCTTCCCTTAGATGGGGTTGTCTTGAATGCTTTACATTCAGTCGATAAGGAATTTGTGAATAAAGGTACTCTACGTACTTTCAAAGCCTCAGATGATGAGAAATTCCAGATCAGTAGTGATCATTTTAATCAATTCTGTACCCCTCCTCATTTAGATGAAAATGCAGAGGAAGGTTTGACAAGTTGCAATGTACAATAGGGTCAGAGTAAAAATTTTGGATCTAAAAAATCACATTTTCATTTTAAGAACAGGGATTTGTTTGTACAAAACATAGAATTAAAAAAGATTGATTCTCAGTCTAGGCTTTTGTTGTGCCAAATATCACATGGTGTCTTGTTAACTTCGTATATTGCCAAGGTTAATAATGGTGATGATAGACTTGATGCATTAAAGGCATTGCTTCAAGTTTTCAAAGCAATGTCTGATGTTACTGCTCGTATTGCAGTTAATTTTGTGAAATGTAGACGAGTCTTGCATATTAAGGAGATGTCCTTTAAGAATAAGTCTACAGAAAACAAACTGAAACAATTATCTACTCTTGGTCCTAATTTATTTGCCGGGAAATTTTTTGATTTGCTTCATGACAGTGCTGAAAACATCCGTGATGCAAAGGAGACTCAGCATCTAAGAAAAATAAAAGTAGTTGACAAACAAGAGTCTAAGCACTCAAACTTGCATGTAGGGGCTAAACGCAAGGTTGTGGATGGTGATTACTCAGTTGACTCGGCAAAAAAATTCAAGTTCTCTGGTTCACATCAAAAACACAAATCAAACAACCAGGACAGAAGTGGTCAAAGTTCAGTTTCTGACTCCTTTCAAAAAAAGGGACCACGACAGCTGGGGTTTCGTCCCCAGAAGTGAAAAGATTGATAAGTTATGTACAGTTAGCCCAGGATCAGACCCAGGTAGGGTGTCATATACAGAATTTTGTGGACAAATGGAAGCAGGTAACTTCCGATCCCTGGGTGCTGAAAATAGTAGAGGAAAGGTTGCGTCTAAAATTTATAAGCAAGCCTCCAAAGTCCGGAGTGCGGATAACAAATTTGTTAAATATTGTACATATGTCAAATATTTTAGAAGAGGTAAAAAAATTATTAGGAAAAGGTGCTATAGAATTAGTACCACCAGGCCAGGAAGGCCAGGGTTTTTACAGCACCTTTTTCATTGTTCCAAAAAAAGACGGAGGTCCCCGTCCAATATTAAACTTGAAACCTCTCAATGTATACATGGAAAAATCTCATTTCAAGATGGAAACGCTAAGATCAATCATTCAAGCCCTCCATGTGGGGGAGTGGGGGTCCACCATAGATCTGCGAGATGC
>MJUT01010549.1:385012-397953 GCA_002080005.1 Gigantidas platifrons | reverse complement strand
ATTTCAACAATGCGTCAAGTGCACTCCATTCAACATTATGTGATAAAGTTTGTCAGAGACTTGGGATAAGTCAGGTTTTTTTTCCGGGTCCTCCAGTTTCCACCCCCCAACTGCCCACCACAATATAACTGATATATTGTTGAAAGTGGTGTTAAACACTATATGACAGACCAATAACAAGCGAAAATCAGCTCGGCATAAAGGTACATTCCTTGAAAAAATATGTTGGGGAAAGTTCGTTAATGTCAAGATAAGGGTTTATGTACCGTCTTAACTTCTATTGTTGCAGTCCTCACGATGAGCACCGGTCCTCTAGCTCAAAACCAGTTAAACTTTGTCTTGGCCAGTAAATTTTCCAGCTTTTATTTAGAACTATATAAGAATAAATTCAAGAATTTGATTCAGCCCAGTAACTTCAAATTTTCATTTCAAGGACTGAATTTTGTAGATGTGCAAAGAGTTATTGACAAAGGACCTCACTTATTTGATGAAAAAACGATAGAGGTAGAAAGACAGTATATTGAGGAAGAACCAAATGATAGGATATGACAAATGTACTATAGAGGTTACAGGCGTGAACCAGGCTACTACTCCATTTTACATCCAATTATATTTTGAATCCAAAAAAGGAGCAAATTCTGACGTTCTGAATACAGATTATGTAGAAGAAGAGGAAATGTATCTCGTTAAATTTTATTCTGAAGAGGGTAAATAAAATAATGTTATGTGTATTGTGTATATAACCAAATCATAACTTATAGAAAGATGGTAGATGTCCTTAGAATGTTGTGATGTCTTCATACCAACAACTAAATATAGAATAATGGCAGTTTTGAAGATTGAGACAGACAATATCACTAGTATCACAGCGAGTCTGACAGGATGAACTGTAATACTAATGATAATGTATGTTGAGACCTTCAAAGCGAACGATATAGCTTTGATCAGTGTTTTTATTTGCTGCAGGGGGCCGTCTTGGCCGTGATCGTATGGTAGTTGGATTTACAACTACCGATGCAATCATTGCATATCACCACTGATATTGTGGGCTCGACTCCCACTCAGGTTGAGGTGTACAACATTATGTGATAAAGTTTGTCAGTGATTTGCGGCAGGTCGGTAGTTTTCTCTGGGTCCTCTGGTTTCCTGTTAAAGTGGCGTTAAACACCATCAAACCAAAACCAAACTATTTGCTGGAAAATTATAATTCTCAGTAAAATTGATGCAGGAGCTACATGTAGGAAGTGCCTTTGTGTAATGGGACAATGAGCGAGGTCGGGTCGTGTGACTGGTGCTAGGTGGTTGGCAGAGCGGAAGTGTAAGCCGGTGAATTTGGGCTGTTATTGAAGACTCATTTGTAGACTCGTTTGTGGATATTCATTTTAATATATGTTGTAAATACACTCGGAAGTTATCCGAATAAACCAAGTTAACGTTAGTTTGCGTTATTACATTGGCGGCAGCAGGTGGGATTAAAATCCCGAAGGTTTGTTAAACTTTTAGGTTTTGCCTATAACCCAATGAACAGACCCGAACTCAAATTGTGAATAATTTGTGGAAATACTTGCCTGTATTTATGACTGAGGAAAGACCTGTATTGATACTTGTTGGGGATTCACGGATATGTGGATTTGACTCGTTAGAATACCCTGATGTGAAATTTGAATCGATTATCAAACGTGGTGCAGTAATTGATGATTTACGTGAGGAGACTTTAGAATTGATTGAGAAATATAAAAACGTGGACCGAACGATAATTGTGAAAATTGCTTGTGGCATAAACGAATTTACAAAATTCAAGGAAGGAGAAAATTATCGGGATTTAAGATACAGATCAGGGGTCTCGAATACGGAAGTACTCGATAAATTGAGATCGCTTAAACAGGATATTAAAACTGTCAGACCTGGAACTATTGTTGGTTTTGTAACTGTTCCAACTCTTTCATTTAGAAAATATTGAGATTATAGAAATAAGAGCAAACGACACGCTAAAAATCCAAAGTTGGTGATAGTGATTTATACAGAGATCAAGAGAAATTGGACAATAAGTTGGCTTTGTTAAACGCGTCCCTGAAATTTGAAAATTCTAGGCACCAGGTGGGAGTTAGTAAAGGTTGTTTTACTGTATCGTGGCACAACACAGTTACTAAAAGGTCCACTAGGAAGAGGCGAAGTGGATCAAGAGTTGTCATTAGGAATAATTTTGACAAATTGTACGATGGACTACATGCCAATCGTGAGCTGAAATCGAAGTGGCACAATCAACTTGTGAAGTGTGTGAATGCTGAAGTGAAATTAGTCAAGAGACCATAACTTAAAAAATACTAAGGTGCAGGTATATTTGAATGAGACAAACTCATAGGCTTCTTGTATGCAATATTTAGAAAATCTTGAAGCAATTTCTGATGAGGGAAACCAGGCAGCAGGCATGAAAAAGCCTATTGTAATGCCAGACTCTTACAAAGGGGATTTAGATGAAGACTGGGAGGATTGGATCGCTAATTTTAAGGCATGTGCTGAAATAAATGAATGGGACGACGATCTAAAATGCAAATTTCTTGGAGTTCGCATGAAAGGAACTGCACTTAAAGTGTACCATGACTTGGATGCAGGAGTGAAAACAAATTGGAACAATTTGTGTACAACACTGGAAAATCGATTCAAAACTGTACAACAGCCTCAGTTCTATAAATCAAGATTTCTGACATTAAAACGAGAGCAAGGCGAAACTCTGCGAGACCTTGGTAATCGAGTTCGCACACTTGCCCGGAAAGCGTACCCCGATATTAATGCAAAGCTAAGAGATGAGCTAGCGCGAGATCAGTTTGTAAGATCACTGGAAAATGTGGAGATGATTCTGAAGTTACGACATTGTATGCCGGAGACACTAGATGATGCAATCCGTATAGCTATTGATTGGCAAACTGTTGAAGCAGATGTACGCAATCAGAAATACGGGGAAAATATAGAACAAAGCTTGGAAAAGAAGGGTGGGACAACGTGTGTTGCTTCAGCTCAAGAGTCATCTTCCTTGGAAGTAATGATGAAGGAAATGTTGACACTGCTGAAAGAAGACAGAGAGGCTAGACATAGACAAGAACAACATATGACTTTTGGAAGAGGAAGAGGTCGTGGTAGAGGAACCAACAACAAATGTTTTAATTGTGGCAGTGAAGATCATTTCAAGCGAGACTGTCCACGTAATAAGACCTGTTGGATATGTGGCGGAACAGGTCATTTGAGAAACCAGTGTCCGAATCGAAGTAATCAGTCGGGAAACGGCAATCGGCTAGAGTGACGGGTCACACCCTGGCTAGTTCGAATGACCCATCTAGTTTTGAAGATGTTTATGACTCTGCTGGAATGTCAATGGCATGTGTTGGTAGTATAAATAATGTGAAAACTGAAATGCTTTTGGACACTGGATCAGTATTCAGTATAATCAACTATGACATGTACAAAACTATCAACCAAAGGAGTGTTAGTGAGATGACAATTTCGCCTTTTAATTCAAGGATTATATCAGCAAATAACGAAAGTATCGAAATAGTTGGAAGTGCAGAGGTAAAAATCAATATCGATGGAAATCTATTTGTTCATAAAATATTGATTGCGAAAGATTTGGCACACAGCTGCATATTGGGCACTGACTTTATGAAAAGATACAATGTTGATATATCATTTAGCAATATGAGTTTGAAAATTGGAGGAAAAACTTGTAATCTCAACTTGGCAACCGGAAATACTGCAGTTTTTAGAGTTTCGCTTAAGCAAACAACTTGCATACCACCTGGACATGAAATTCTAGTAGAGGGGAAGGTCAAGAGACTAAATCGAGGGATCTCCGTTGCAGGAACTTATATTTTTGAACCAAAGAAAAGATTCTCAAATTCAGATAAAGTATGTGCAGCAAGGGTGTTGACTGATGGATCAAACAAATGTGTACTACGAGTAATGAATATATCTTTGGATGCTGTGACAATGTACAAAAATACTACCATTGGACAACTTACGCCAGTAGATGAATTATACCCACCCTTCCTGGAGCAGCAGTTTGCAGCTCCTGGAAGAGGTGTTAGTGGACAGCGAGAAGTCACCCTGGAGCAACAGGTTGTAGCTCCTGGTTCTAATCTCGCACAGATCAATAGTAAAGTACCTTCACATAATACCCTGGAGCAACAGTTTGTAGCTCCTGGTGTTGAGAACTTACAAATCGACAAAGATTTGGAACCAAAGCAACGAAAAGAAATGGAAGACCTCCTTAATGAGTATCACGATATTTTTGCTAGGAAACCATCAGAGGTAGGAAGAACCGGCGTTATTAAGCACTCAATTAATACTGGTATTGAAAGTCCCATCAAACAACAACCACGCCGGATTCCCCTACATCGACAGAGGGAGGTGAAAGAATTGGTAGATGATATGTTGGATAGAAACATAATTCGACCATCTAATAGCCCATGGTCAAGCCCAATAGTGCTGGTAAAGAAAAAAGACAACTCGACAAGGTTTTGTGTGGACTTCCGAAAAGTCAACGAAATAACGAAAAAAGACGCATACCCAATACCCAGAATAGACGATACATTTGACACGCTGAGTGGGGCAAAATATTTGTCATCCGTTGATATGTTTTCTGGGTATTGGCAAGTTGAATTAAAGGAAGAGGACAAAGAGAAAACAGCATTTTCGACACCGTATGGTCTGTATGAGTTTAATGTGATGCCATTTGGGTTATGTGGAGCACTGAGTTTATTTCAGAGACTTATGGAAAATGTACTAAAGGGTCTTCATTTTGAAATTTGTTTGATTTACATTGATGATGTTGTTATATTCAGTTCTACATTTGAAGAACACCTAAATAGGCTGAGGTTAGTGTTCGATCGTTTCAGAGCAAGTGGACTAAAATTGAAAGCCAGCAAGTGTCATTTTGGTAAAAGAAGCATTAAATGTCTTGGACATGTTGTGTCTGATCGTGGTATTGAAACGGACCATGATAAAGTGGCAGTGATCAGAGAATGGCCGCAACCGTCCAATGTCCACGAGTTAAAATCTTTTATAGGCTTGTGCAGTTATTATCGAGAATTTATTAAGGGGTTTGCGGCTATCTGTGATCCGTTGAATAGACTTCTTCAAAAGTCTGAAGAATTCATTTGGTCCGTAGAGTGCAACCAGGCTTTTCAAACACTAAAACACGCATTAACAAGTGCCCCGATTTTGTCATATCCAATGGAAAATGGCATTTTTACACTCGATACAGATGCTAGTGGTAGGAGTATAGGGGCTGTCTTGTCCCAACTTCAAAGTGGCGAAGAGAGAGTAATTGGATTTGCTAGCCGGACTCTCACAAAGAGTGAACGTAATTATAGTGTAACAAAGAAGGAACTGTTATCTCTAGTGTTCTTTGTTAAACATTTTAGGCACTACTTACAGGGAAAAAAATTTAAGGTTCGAACTGATCATAAGTCTTTAGCGTGGTTGTGGAGTTTTCATGATCCTGAAGACCAAGTAGCAAGATGGCAGGCTTTTCTAGCAGAATATGACATGGAAATTGTTCACCGTAAGGGTGCTAACCATAACAACGCTGATAGTTTGTCTAGGAGACCTTTTGACGGAGATTCACATTTGGGTAATATGGACCCTGGAGACAGCAATGCGTTTTGTAGTTACGTCAATTCGTCCGGAAATTTTAATTGGCATCAGTTACAGATGAATGATAAAGATCTGAAACATGTGTATGATTTGAAAGCTCAAAATGAACCACTACCATACAACAAGGACGGTTTTTCAACAACAGTCAAGAGACTTCTCGGTCAACGGGAAACTATAGCAATCATTGATAATATTCTGTGTCGGAGGTTTGAATGTGACGGAGGGAAAACTTATAATCAGATTATAGTCCCTGCACGATTGCAGAAACAAATTGTGAAAGAATTGCATGCTGGTATTGGAGGTGGACATTTAGGAGAGCAAAAAACTTCAATGAAGGTGGGGGCCCGGGTGGCTCAATGAGTTAGGTCGCTGGATCTAACAACTCATACAAGCCTATCACCAATACGGCGTGGGTTCGCGCCCGGCTTTGTAAATTACAAAAAAGGGTGCACTCGACTCGCAACCGCAAGTGATAAAGTTTACCAGTTGCTTGCCCATGGTCGGTGGTTCTCTCCGGGTACTCCGGCTTCCTCCACCACTAAAACTGGTCGCCATGATATAGCTGAAATATTGTTGAAAGTGGCGTTAAACACCAAAAATCAAATCAAATCAAATCAATGAAGGTTAAAGACCGATTTTACTGGCCAGGTTGGACCACCGATGTAGAAATAATGTGCAAGGAATGTGTGGTTTGTGCTTCTAAGAAATGTCCAACAAAGCAATCAAAAGCCCCGTTAGTGTCGATTAAAACGGGGACACCATTCAAAAAGGTAGCGTTAGATATACTAGGTCCCTTACCGGCTACTAGTAGAGGAAACAAATTTATTGTGGTTATCTCAGACTACTTCTCAAAGAGGACAGAGGCTTATCCTCTCCGTAATCACAAAGCAAGAACTATTGCCAAAAAGTTCGTGGAAGAGTTCGTGTGTAGGTTTGGGGCACCATACACGGTCCTCAGTGACCAGGGAAGAGATTTCGAATCTCATTTGTTTAGAGAGGTGAACGATTTATTTGGCAGTAAGAAGCAGATGACAACAGCGTACCACCCACAATGTGACGGGCAAGTGGAAAAGTTCAATGATACATTACTTAAAATGCTCAGTAAGCATGTGCAGGACGACCAGAAAAACTGGGACTTGGAAATTCCGTATCTTATGATGGCGTATCGTAGTAGTGTAAATTCGACGGCTGGATTTACCCCAGCTATGTTGACGTTTGGCCACGAGTTAAGGATACCACTGGATATTGTTTTCGGTAAGTGTCCCCAAGAAGAGTGTGACCATACAGAATACGTTTCCGAATTGAGAAATAGGCTGCATATAGCATTTATACAGGTCAGGCTCAAAGACGACAGAAAGATTACTACGATAAAAAGGTGTCGGGAAAGGAGATCAACGTGGGCGATAGAGTAATGCTGTATAATCCTTCAGTAAAAATCGGTCAGTCGCCTAAACTGCATTGTCCTTGGGAAAACGACCCGTATACAGTGTTACATAGACTATCTGATATTGATTACAAAATACAGAGGGGACGATCAAAATCAAAGATAGTGCATTTCAATAAATTAAAACTTTATGTTGAACCCCAAGATATAGCTAAATGGCCTGCTAGGGATTTGCAAGACGAGGAAACACGACCGGTGATTTCAAGGGGAGATAAGAGAGAAAGAGACGAGGACAAATTTCTGCTCTGGAGCAGCAGATGGCAGCTCCTAGCAGACTATGGAACGACGTTACATTTAATAGTGACGGAGAAGAGTCGGATGAAGGAGACGGCGAGATAATATGTAAATCAGAATAGAAATAATCTAAATGATGACATCCTCTTAAATCATTCGTCTGACATTGAGGATGGTGTTGAATCTGACAATGCGATTAGTGACAATGATAACTTGGATGAAGATGACAATCTAGTTCTAAGGCCAATGAGAGAGCACAGACAGCCGAAATACCTCCAGGACTATGAAACTGAATTTTAGTAATAAAACAGAAATAATTCAGACACGTGGGCGTGTCTAAATTGGGTGGGAGTTGTATGTAATGGGACAATGAGCGAGGTCGGGTCGTGTGACGGGTGCTAGGTGGTTGGTAGAGCGGAAGTGTAAGCCGGTGAATTTGTGCTGTGATTGAAGACTCATTTGTAGACTCGTTTGTGGATATTCATTGTATATATATGTTGTAAATACACTTGGAAGTTATCCGAATAAACCAAGTTAACGTTAGTTTGCGTTATTACACTTTCAAACTAACTTGAGATGAAAATCGATATTAATTTAAGCTCTGTTGTGCTGCTTGAACCCATAAACTGTCATCAAATCGTTCATAATATAACAGTTTAGCGACAACAAAATCAATATGTAGAACACTCAAGCTTGTAACATTATAAGTTGTATGTGAAACAAAGTCATGTAATTCGTTCTATTATTGAAATACAATGGTCATGGTTTAATTATAGAGTCAATATCCGTATGGACAATAAATGATTATAAATCAAAAAATAAAATATCAGGGTTTAAGGTCACAGATGAACTCATACTCTAAAACAGCCAATCAGAATATCGTATCCCATCTTTAATGTGTTTTCATTGACACTTGCTGAATGACTACCTTTTTGATAAAATCTTTTTAGCGCGATTTTGTACTTCAATTGGAATGTTTTGCATGTATTTTTTTGATACATCCAGCACAAGCTTCATATACAAGTTTGGTTTATGGTGTTTAACGCCACTTTCAACAATATTTCAGTAGTATCGTGGCGGTCAGTTTTATTGATTGACGAAACCCAAGTATCCGGAAAAAACACTGACCTGTCGTTAGTCACTGACAAACTTTCTGACATAATGTTTTATCGAGTTTACCATGAATAGGGTTTCGAATTCACAACTTTAGGGATGATAGGCACTGATTGCACAGCTAGTTGTAAATTTAACTACCATACGATCACGACCACGACGGCCCCTGCATCATGTACGTTAATGCTGACATTTTAAATTGATTATAAAGGTTATGATTTCTAAGGTATTTTTTTGTGTTAATAATTTTCATCCACGCATATTCTAGTTTTATATTTTACTTTCGCAAGTCTGTTAAATATAAACAACAGTCGTTCATTCGCCGCTATTAAAAGTGTCTCCAATACTAATAAAAATGATACACCAACTATATTCTTTAAAGCTATATATCTTGTGGAAATAAGTTAAAAGACATTATCATAGATTCTGACTTTCGAGTAATATTTTTGTATTGACACTAAATCGGATCGCTGTATGTAAAAATATAATGTTCTGATTGGGTGATTTTTGAGTACGAGTACTTAACTCGCGCTCGAAATTTGTATGACCCCCAAGGCCTGGTTGACGAAATTTTTTTTTATTTTTTTGGATGCAATATCCATTATAATGGGAATCGTTGGGATTCCATTAATTGGTTTAATCCAACACATTTTCGTCCTCTCTCCAACAGATCTTCTCATTGTATTGTAAAATTTGAGATAACCTAGGTGATTTGTTCCTGTTGTTCTTGTTATCGATGTTGTCTATTGCCATAATTAGGACCCCATTGACATGTTTTACTCCGCCACATTTTCTTACTCTCTCACACAGAACCTAATGTTTCTATTGGTTTCTGATCTTCTCATCGTCTTGTAAAAATTGAGATAGTCTAGGTGAGTTGATCCTGTTTTTCTTGTCGTTGAGGGTTGTCTATTATCATATAATAGTTTTAACTTTAATCTGTCGATAATGACAAGACCTGTATAAGAAAAGAAATATATACTGTCACCTATTATCGGTGATTTATCTGCTTAAGGATACGATTTTCTAAGAAGAAATTACTGCGCATCCTGACAAGCTTCCGAGCCACTGATCGGTTTCTTTATATCGAATCACGGTCCTCTGATGAACGAGCACATTACTATAACATAAAATCTATACACACTGAAGTTTCCAAGAGATTCTGTCAATAACGCTTCGTCTATAAACATCGCTAGGCTATACTAGCCAGTAATCGGTTTTTACTATTATTCATTATAGTGGTGACATAGACTGTTAAGAAGAAGGACATTTATATACGGATGGAGTAATAAATGTTTAGGATTTGATTTAATTTTTTTAAAAAGGTAAGTTTTTTTTAAAAATAATTTATTTATCGCTTTGAAATATTTGAAAATGTATTGCTTGAAGTTCCGTAGCTTAATTTTTCTGAAATAGATGGAAATTGTATATTACGTAAAATGCAATGACAGTTAGCATTGTATTTAAAAACATATATTTATATAAAACAGGTACAGAATTTAAAGCTACTTTCGTATACATAATCATAAAAAATATATAGGTAAAGTATGCAGATGTCATGTCTGTTGAAATTTAAAATAGACGCATTCTCAAAATAACCGTAGATATTTAATTTAGTACGCAAAACAGCTGGCTCATTATATACATATTGCTAATTAAAAAAAAAGAAAGAAAAATACAATTAATAAAATTACAAGAATGATGTTGATATATACGAATAACTGTTAATTGTTTGACTTAAATGCGTCGCTGGTATAACATGTATGGCTTTCCTGTTTTGTAATAATTTGGTGTCTATAAGCCAGAAAATATATATAAAACGGAGGGTCCTAGTAATTTCTGTAACGCATTTAAGAATTATAAGTTGCTGCCATTATCAATTTGAAATGTTCATACATGTTAATGAAATTTTAATCTGTATGGATAGGATTACTGATGTTTAGTGCCACTTTCAACAATATGTCTGTTATATCTTGGTTGCCATTTTTTAGAAGTGGAGGAAGCCCGTATGAACCGGATGAAGCCATCGCCATTTTATAAGTAACTGGCAAACCTTATGACATGGATTATATCGAGCACACCTGGATACGAAAAAAAGGGCGGGTGTTTAGCGACAAGAGGTACAGTTTGGATATATGTGGCTATTATGCTATCGTCCATACGATCACGACCATGCATTATATCGATTGCGTTACAATTTCGCCTTTTAACATATTTTTAAAAATATGGGATGCCATTAAAAAAATCAACATCAGATTAAAAAAAAAATCATAGTTTTTAATCAGTCATCTAAATTACCTTGAATTAAGTAGCAAAAAACCTAAGATATAGAAATAAACCTTAATTTCACACTGCTGGGTACGTTTCCTCCCAAAACAGACATTAGCTGATTGGACCAGAAATATTAACAACACAAGTCTCTCAACTGACGTGGACTAAATAAAATAAATATACTTCTCATTACAAGTAAAATAAATTTGTAGCATCTAAATGTGTAAGGAACATTGTGGTATGGCGTTAAATACCAATCAATCAATCTAAGCGTTTCCCCTGCATGTTGTAAGGAACAGAGTTTCATCCTATCTATGTGTACCATGCTGCAACGAACAGTTTTTATTTACCCTATCCGTGACCTTCTCGTGTAATGTCTAGCAAACAAAATATCTACCTTCAGCCTCGTCCCAGTTGTAGATTTCCACTTAAATGTCGATTTATTGTTTATGAACGTGTTCTCACCATGAATATAGCTGAAATATTGCTCTCCAGATACTAATCAACCAATCGACCTGAATTTAGTCAACGTCGTAACACTGTATAGTTATATAATTGAGTTTACTAGATGATAAAATAGTACGTTATTGAAGGTAAAAATGTGTACTATTTGAACGCACTATACTATAGCTTTTATTGTATTAGTGACTTACTTATATTTTGAAAATTACGTTTGAAACTATCTTTCAAAAACAGTACGTTAATTGAACGCTAAAAATGTGTACTATATGAACGCACTATAAATCTTATTGTGTTACCGTATTATATTTTGAAATTACGTATGAAATTTACATTTCAGCAATATTTCTGAAATCACGACGTAATAGAAATTGCTTTCAAATTAAATGTAATTTTCCGTTTCACAAGTCTTGCATTGTAACATGGGGCAGTAAAAAAAAATCGAATTAAGATCGTTAAATGTATTAAGAACTAGGCCATTCGACGGTCTAATTTGATTGCTAGCTTAGGTTATTGACTTTCTGTAGTTTTTCATATTTCTTGGATCTGACAAGTGCCCCCTGGAGATAATTGTTATTTCATTCCAAACAGATTAAGGTGATGTAGAACACATTGACCTAATTGGTGGACGAATGTGTCACGTACTATTATGGTTCATGCAAAATATTTAAAAAAAAAAAAAAAAAAAAAAAGAACGAAACGAAACGAAACGAAACGATACAATTTTTTCTTTTCTTTTTTTTTGGACTACAAAAGTCTTCAATAAATTATGCTGAAATGTTCAAATTGTAATTATTATAATAAAACAAAATACGATCAATGTGAAATATGAAAGAGTAGTATATGGATACGGACAAACGCGGATTTGCGGAGGATCGATGTGGATCGGACCATTGCGCATGACCAGAAGTGACGTCAGTCACGTGACCGGAAGTGACATCAGTCACGTGACCGGAAGTGACGTCAATCACGTGCCCGGAACCGGAAGTATGTTCTGCGCATGGGCAACCGGAAATCGCGCAATATCCGCCGTAGTAAGACCCCCGGAAGTGACGTCAGTCACGTGCCCGGAAGAGGACCTGACCGGAAGTGGCCCTGATCGGAAGAGGCCCTGTTCGGAAGTGATCGTGTGCGCATGCGCAACCGAAAGTTGCGCAACCGTTTCCCGCGTTTTTTTCTTACTCTAATAGTAGTACAAAATGTACTATTGCGCATGACCGGAAGTACTAGGACTACCGGAAGTGACCGCTTCCTGCGTTTTTTTCTTCTTACTGTAGTACAAATACAATGGCTGTTTCCCGGGTTTTTTCTTACTCTAGTAGTAGTACCATGGATACCGAAGGTCACCCACAGGGTGTGCGCAACCGGAAGTTGGCTACAGGAAGTGAGGATTTCCCGCGTAGTAGTACAAGGGTGTTCTCTACGACATCCGCGTCTATCCGTGGTTACCCAGGTTATCTACCCCTTTCCCGCCATTTTTACATAATATCATATATGTGTTGTGTAGTACTCCAAGTATTTCTACTTTACATTACTATAGTAGTGGGGGTGTTCTCTCCGACGTCCGCGTCCTATATTTAGCATGGTTACCGGAACTAGCCCTGGTTATCTACCCCTTTCCCGCGATTTCACTCGTTCACATTTTATTTTCATATAGTGTATATGTTGTGTAGTACTCTCTTAAGAATACATTGCCATCTCCAAAAAAGTTTTTTTTTACCTTTTCAATGTTTAGAAAAACAAATTAGGTAGCCATTAACCAAAATAAAAC
>MJUT01010549.1:366424-384348 GCA_002080005.1 Gigantidas platifrons | reverse complement strand
ACCTACTCTGTGTCGAATAGTTCCGAATGGTCTTTTGTATTTTCCATATCTTTTCACTATTCAAGCTACTTTTCTTCCATATTTTCCAAATCTTATCACTATTCGATTGGGTTTCTTCTGTATTGTCCATATCTTTTCACTATTCGACTTGCCTTTCTTCCATATTTTTAATATCTTTTCACAATTTACTTACTTTTTTTCTTCTTCTTCATAATTTCCATATCTTTTCACCATTCAACTTACATTTCTTCCATATTTTTCATTTTTTTTCACAATTTACTTACTTTTTTTCCATAATTTCCATATCTTTTCACTATTCAACTTACTTTTCTTCCATATTTTCCATATCATTTCACAATTTTCTTCGGTATTTTCCAAATCTTTTCACTATTTGACTTGCCTTTTTTTTCTCCATATTTTCCCTATCATTTCACTATTCAATCTACTTTTCTTCCATATTTTCTATATCATTTCACTATTCTACTTGGCTTTCTTCTGTATTTTCCCTACCATTTCACTATTCAAGTTACTTTCTGCCATATTTTCCAAATCTTATCACTATTCGATTGGGTTTCTTCTGTATTGTCCATATCTTTTCACTATTCGACTTGCCTTTCTTCCATATTTTTAATATCTTTTCACAATTTACTTACTTTTTTTTTCTTCATAATTTCCATATCTTTTCACCATTCAACTTACATTTCTTCCATATTTTTCATATCTTTTCACAATGTACTCACTTTTCTTCTGTATTTTCCATATCTTTTCACTATTCAACTTACTTTTCTTCCATATTTTCCATATCATTTCACAATTTTCTTCTGTATTGTCCATATCTTTTCATTATTCGACTTGCCTTTCTTCCATATTTTTAATATCTTTTCACAATTTACATACTTTTTTTCTACTTCTTCATAATTTCCATATCTTTTCACCATTCAACTTACATTTCTTCCATATTTTTCATCTTTTTTCACAATTTACTTACTTTTTTTCCATAATTTCCATATCTTTTCACTATTCAACTTACTTTTTCCCCATATTTTCCATATCATTTCACTATTCAGCCTACTTTTCTTCCATATTTTCTATATCATTTCACTATTCTACTTGGTTTTCTTCTGTATTTTCCCTACCATTTCACTATTCAAGTTACTTTCTGCCATATTTTCCAAATCATTTTACAATTCAACTTGCATTTCTTCCATATTTTTCATATCATTTCACTGTTCAACTTACTTTTCTTTTGTATTTTTCCTATCTTTTTACTATTTTCTTCCATATTTTCCCTATCTTTTCAATATTTTCCAAATCTTTTGACTATTCAACTTACTTTTCTTCCATAATTTCTATATCTTTTTACTATTCAACTTGTCTTTCTTCCATATTTTCCAAATAACTGGCCTTTTCACAGGAAGTGACGTCATTTTCCCCGCTGTTTCTTCCCTTAGTAGTACGAAATGTTGGGTGTGAGTGTTCTCTACGACGTCCGCGTTCTATTATCGTTTTTTTTCTAGCCCTTCACTGGTTATCTTCCCCTTTCCCCCATTTTATTTTCACGGGGAGCACCTTCAATAATTACATTTCTTACAAAAGTTTGCCACCACCACCACCACCACCACCACCACCACCACGGGTATAATCATGACTAACACAGAAATCTTCTGTATTTTTCATATCTTTTCACTATTCAACTTACTTTTCTTCTGTATTTTCCAAATCTTCTCTGTATTTTTCATATCTTTTCACTATTCAAATTACTTTTCTTCTTTATTTTCCCTATCTTTTCACATTTCAACTTAATTTTCTTCCATAATTTCCATGTCTTTTCACTATTAGACTTACTTTTCTTCCATATTTTCCATATCATTTCATTATTCAACTTGCTTTTTTTTCCGTATTTTTTAATATCTTCACTATTCAACCTACTTTTCTTCCATATTTTTAATATCTTTTCCCTATTCAATTTATTTTTCTCTGTATTTTCTCTATCTTATCACTATTCAACCTACTTTTCTTCCATATTTTCCAAATCTTTTCACTATTCAACTTACTTTTCTTCTGTATTTTCCATATCTTTTCACTATTCAACCTACTTTTCTTTCATATTTTTCCCTACCTTTTTACATTTCAACTTACCTTTCTTCCATATTTTCCCTATCATTTCACTATTCGACTTACATTTCTTCCCCATTTTCCAAATCTTTTCAAGTTTCATCTTACTTTTTTCCATAGTTTCCATATCTTTCCACCATTCAACTTATCTTTCTTCTGTATTTTCCAAATTTTATCACTATTCGACTTACATTTCTTCCATATTTTCCCTATCATTTCACTATTTAACTTACCTTTCTTCCATATTTTCCAAATCATTTCACCATTCAAGTTGTGTTTCTTCTGTATTTTCCAAATTTTTTTCACTATTCAACTTACTTTTCTTCTGTATTTTCCATATTATTTCACTATTCAACCTACTGGAATATCTGAAATAAACAACTGATACTTTTTTTAAACATTGCGATTTGTAAAAACGTTCGGAATTAGCATGGCTACTGAATGTGACGTGACCGAAGGGTCACGTGACACCGAAGGGGGATCCCTCGGGTGCGCAACTCCAATATCCGATCGGAAGTGCCCTGGGTTTCTCTCTAGGACGTCCGCGTCTATATGAAATTTATTCCCTCCTCCGAAGCAAACAGACTACGACTATACTCCTCCTCCTCCTCCTCCACCGAAGAAACAGGCTATGATTATACTCCTCCTCCACCGAAGGAAACTGGCTACCATTATACTCCTCCTCCGAAAGAAACTGGCTACGACTATGCTCCATCTTTTCACTATTCAACTTACTTTTCTTCCATATTTTCCCTATCTTTTCACAATTCAACCTACTTTTCTTCCATATTTTCCAAATCTTATCACTAATCGACTTGGGTTTCTTCTGTATTTTCCAAAATTTTTCACTATTCAACTTACCTTTCTTCCATGTTTTCCCTATCATTTCACTATTCGACTTACCTTTCTTCCATGTTTTTCCTATCATTTCACTATTCGACTTACCTTTCTTCCATATTTTCCCTATCATTTCACTATTCAACTTACTTTTCTTTCATATTTTTCATATCTTTTCACATTTCGACTTTCTTGTTTTAAATTTCCACAATTAAATTTATTTTACATAGCAACCTGACGCAGTGTTCTATTTTTAGATCAATAAGAAAACTTACTTCCTAAACAGGGGTTTTAGTATATATTACCTGCCAAAGGCAAGCAAATATCTGTATATAAGCTTAAATATATCTATTTTCCTGCCAAGGGCAAGTAACTCTCTGTATATAAGTGTAACAATCGATTTTCAAATAGCCATTTCTTGATACGTATTATATAGTATTTCTCTTTCTACACAGATATATGTCCAAATACAGAGTGATGGCACCCCTTATCCTCCACATAAAGAGTTATGTCCCCTACTAGGGTGTTATCCCATATAAATAGTTATGTCCCCCACTACAGTGTTAAACCTCAACATAAAGAGTTATTTCCCCTACTTTAATATCATCCTTCCACATACAGAGTTGTAATTTATTCCCCACATAAAGAGTTATGTCCCCTATTACAGAGTTATCCCTTCAGATACAGAGTTATTTCCCCTTTCTGTAGGGTATGATGTAAACTTAAATATTCTAATGATTTTTTTCAAATCAGAATTTTCTTCTCCTCATGTTTGCTGATTTTCCAAGATTAATTCTGTTTTGCTCATTCTGGAAATATAAAAGAATGATTAAAATCCTAAATGCAAACGCCATGACTATGATATTGTAGTGTTTACTCTCAGAACAGTGAAATCTATATAAACATATTATAACTCTGTAAAACGAATATAACTTTCAACGTTAGTGGTTTTTCGCGTACATGACATCATAAGACATTTCATTTTACCGTACTTTTTCAAACCGCAACGTTTGAAATCCAACGTTACTTGTTTTCCCCGTACAGGACGTCATTTTCCGCGAAACATTTGTTCCAGTATTTTTTCGAAATATTTTCATTTTCGTCACACCGGAAGTGACGTCACCGGAAATGACCTTCAAACACTAGGCAATCATTTGCGTTCCATCCCAATGGAGTGTATTCGATTCATCTTGGAATACTCTCGGGTACATATTTGCGACTTATATCCAACAGTGGAAAATATATATACCAGTGATGCAACTACTTCATAAAACAAATTTTGGCCTCTTGGAACATTGAAAAATAATTAGTATTTGGAGTTTTTATCTTTCAAGTTATTTATTAATTCACAGCTATAACTGAAAAATAAACAGCAATAGCATTGATTATGGCATAGTAGCTTATTTGCATATTTTTTTGTGAATGAGTCAAAGACAATACAACAATTTATTAATTTTGAATAATTTAAATACAAACATATTCGCTTGTATCAATTTCCAATCTTTGTATATTTTGGTAGAACACATTAAACGGTTGTGCTTGCAAATGTTTGTGAATCAACTCCGTAATGCGAAGCACGTACATTGTATTACATGTACTTTCGTGATCGCGTTGATTTTCGGCATGCACACATTCACAAAAGTTCAGAACAATAAAGAATATGTTGATTTACTCGGTACATGTTTATGTAACAATGCATTAGGGTTGGGCCCATAAAACTAATTTAACTCCACCACATTTCATTGAAGTGCCTGTACCAAGTCAGGGAAGTAAGCGGTCATGTATTTGTGTGGTAGAGTACTTGATTTTGTCTCTTTCTATGATTTTGGTATTTTGTTTTGGAGTTGTACCGACAGTGTGGTATTTTGTTTTGGAGTTGTACCGACAGTGTGGTATTTTGTTTTGGAGTTGTACCGACAGTGTGGTATTTTGTTTTGGTTATTTTATTAGTATATTTAGAAGTTTACGTTATACTATAAATCCAAACTAACGTTGTGAGTTCGAATCCCACTCAGGCGCCATGCATCATATCATAACGCCTTCTAAATTTGAAGTCATTGGAGATTGTTTAAGTTCACATTAATTAGTTTTGGCAGAAAGGTATTTGATATTCTAACCTTTAATATCATGAATTAATTTAAAAAAAAAAAAGTGATATTTACATAAAATCAATTAACGTTTTATTTTTTTCATTTCTATTCTGAGAATATTGCCTTATATATTATTGATTTTTGTAGACAATGATCTTTAATCTTTACAGCAGATATCTGTTGCTTTTTAATAGTTATAAATGGAAGAAAAAAGTATAACAATCTGAGATAAGAAACCTCAGTTTAAAAATCAATTATATTTTTTTTAGAAACTGTTAAAATTACACATTGTATTAAGTAAATCAATAACTTTTCTGAGAATGAAATATCGGTTAGGTAGATCATTAGTTCGATCTCTGGGTTAGGGGTTATGGTATTTAACACCACTTTCATCAATTTTTCAGTTATATCATGGCGGTCAGTTTTATTGGTGGAGGAAACCGGAATACCCGGAGAAAACCACCGACCTGTCACAAGTCACTGACAAATTTTATCACATAATATTGTACCGAGTACACCTCTCCATGAGCAGGATTCGAACTCACATCTTTAGTGGTGATATGCACTGATTGCACAGGTAGTCCAACTACCATTAAGGTGTAAGAGCACAGACTAGTTGGCTCTGAATAAGAATAGCGTGTCCAAGTAATGCAGCACGCCTGTTTCTGGACTGTTGTTTTAGTTAGCAAACACTATAAACATCGAACTAAGCGTAGTTGTCTAGTACAAAGCAGATACTATCATAAAAACAACATACTTTTGCCATGACATACCTGAAAAATACTCACTTGGATTTAAGCAACAATCACCCACTCACTCCAGCAAACGCAGAGTACCATGTTCCTAATATTTAGTTATAATTCCCTCAGCGACAGTTGTAGTTGCACCAAATAATGTAATTTAACCTTACGAAATATCTCGTGTATGTAAAATGCAAAGTCATAGAGTAATTTTAGCTGTGTAATAAATAATTAATTGCTAAAGATAATACTTACGGAAGAATTGTTTTTGATCTAATACAGGTAAAACATTAAACAATAACAAAGAGAAGAGAAAATTGTGCAACATCTTTTTAATAATTGAGGCGTGTAATTCCTGTAAAGAATTCATGTTATATTATGTCTTTTTTCTTATGAATAATTCATAATACTTGTAATGGAATTTCATTTAGAAATTTAGAAGAAGAGAAAAAAAAGATATATTTTTGAAAGTAAATTTCTCAGCAGGGGACTTGTGAATTCCGAAGAACAAAAAACCTATTTAATAAATAAAGCATATTTTAGAGTAGGCATAGGTACTTAACATATAAAGTTTGTAATGCATGTCCATATAAGCTGTTAGTTGAATGAGGGGACTCGAATAAAGAAAAGTCCCGTATATAAAGGATTTTCCATATGTTACACGAAGAACCGTCGTGATCTTGATCGCATGGCAGTTAGGTTTAAAGTTGTGGGTTCGAACACCGTTCAGAATTCACAAACACCATAAACCAACCATCATGATAACAAAAACCTAATATATAAACATTCCTGACGATAACATATTTTCAGCAAAAAAAAACAAAAAACAAAAAACAAATAACAAAACAAAAAACAAAAATAAAAAACAAAAACAAAAACAAACAAACAACAACTGCAATGACATATAATGTACAAAACAGTTGCAGAAATTCAACTATGTCAAAAATATTGAATTTTCGACATTTTTGTAGTTGTTTAGAAATTATGCTTTATTCCATATATCTGAGTTAATAGATGATTGCACGGAAACAAATAGTGCATATTATCACCATGCATACATGTAAATGAAGCATGTCTACAAAATCTGTCATTTTTAAAGTATATTTCGCCACATTCATATGCAATGGGGGAAACAGATAATATTAGAATATCTTATAATTTACATTTGTAAGTCTGTTATTTTTTCTGTTCTCAGTCAAAAACTTTCCGAACAAAAATCTGTTTTAAATGTGAACAGAATTTACCTCTAATGAATTCTCTATATCTGTAAAATTAAGTTTCGTTTTTCTTGACAATTTGTAATATTGCTTAATCCAGAAAACAAATCTGGTTCAGTAACTTTACAGTGAACGTAATATATGTTCACCTTTAATTGTATGATTACTGTGTAAATAATGACTGCAACAGTACTGCTGACAATGATTCTTGAAACTTGAAACCCATATATCCCTAATGAGTAATTATAGAGTGTCAAAAGTCCAGATCAATTAATATTATTTACAAATCACAAGTATTAAACTCTTAAAAAAGTAGGGCATCCTGGTTGACATTTAATGTGATGATGGTCCAAAAACTAGGTCTTGATGCCATTAGCTTGTTCTCGGTACTTGAATCCCATTTGTTTGTAGTACTGTAGCAAATCTTTGTCAAAGTGGATAGACGAGTTAAATACAGATTCCGCCGTACTATCGTGTTATGTCTCATATACAGCTATATTATTGTTCCAGTATTGTTATAAATACTGTTATAGTGACAGTCGGAACCTTTGAACCTTAATGAACACGGGAGGTTTGGCGCCTTAAAATCTGATTCAAACACCCATTTCTTTGGAAATGCCTATACCAAGTCAGGGTGAAGACGGTTTTCACAGTTTTCCGGTTGTTGACTGATTTTGTCTATTTATATACTTATGAGTCATGACTTTCCCTTTGGAAAATTGTTCGGAGTTCGGTAATTTTGTTATTACCCTTATTGTATGGATTGCAAATTGTTTTACGATGGTATTCGTGTGTAACAAGACTAATGTCTACGGATCTTGGACTTACTTTATTTCAGAGAGTAATGCATTTTGCACATTTTCGTTCTTACATTTGAAACACGCATGCGCAGCACAGTGCCAGTTTTTGTCTTTCTGCTTTTGTTTGTTGTTTTTAAAAGCGGTCTTGTCATGAATATACATGTTACTTGGCGTTAATCAACAATTAATCAATCAATTTTATATTTATATTGTTTTTCTTAAATTTTAAATGACAACAAAAATAGTGAGAAAGACTCATCACATCTAATGCATAAAAAAATAAATTAAAAATAGCAAAATGTTTTGACAGTGGCGTGTTTGATAAGATTATGAAATAAAAAGATGAATACTACTATCTTGTAATGATATAGATTTCAACTCAACAATTACAGGAAACAATACAGATAATAGAATTTCTCTAAATAAATAATGCTTCTAAAAATAATATTGTTATAGTCACACAAATATATTGGTCAGCAGAAATAATTGTTTCATAGGAAATCACAGTTTGAAAATAGTTCTGTCGTGTGATACTGACGCCAAACGCAATTAAATGTTTGTATATATAATATACGTAATAAGGTTTAAGACGTCTGAGTAGATTATCATATTGTACACTGTCATACATACACTTGTAGGTACATTGTGTTGTAATACACTGTATATTTAATGATCTTTATATTGTATCGGAGGGCCCGGGTGGCTCAATGACTTAGGTAGTTAGATTACCTAACAACTCATACAAGCTTATCACCAATACGGCGTGAGTTCGCTTTGTAAATTACAAAAAGGGTGCACTCGACTCACAGCCGCAAGTGATAAAGTTTAACAGTTGCTTGCCCATGGTCGGTGGTTCTCTCTGGGTACTCCTGGTCCTTCCACCACTAAAACTGGTCGCCATGATATAGCTGAAAGTGGCGTTAAAACAAAAAATAAATAAATAAATAATAAATATTGTATCGATTGTTATGTAATATTCAATTAGATAAATGCGCAAGACTTACAAGGGAGTGGATCATTTTGTGGGAGTTGTAAATGTTTAGAAAGGTGTAGATTATCTTTTTTGAGCCCTGAGACTGACGAGGGAGTATTTCATCCTGTAAGTCTCTGGTTCAATCGATATGCTTATTTCTAGTCACACTGCCATGCAATGTGCAATCTAACCCTTTCTGTGATTAAATTTTATAATATGATACACATTAAGGGGAACTCTGAAATTAACTGTGTCATTTGCAGATTATATCATCATATATTTCGAATGTACACTGTCCGTTGTTCCCACTGAATAGTACCTAAAAAATGGAAAAAATCAAATTTATATGGGACTTATGTTCAATGAGAATGTACGCACTCAACATTTACCCAGTTTTCTTTAAAGTTGAGAACATCAGACATTGATGACTTGCGTGACAATTAGTTAATTACTTCTTAAAACGAATGTAACATCTTCCCACGAAAATCAAATTGCATAAAAACATGAAATTGCTGAAACAAGGATGGGTTATACGATTTTTATGAGCTAGAAAGGAAATAAGAAGTTGCATAGAAGATGACTTGTAGAACTGTCATAGTCATACCATTGTTTAAGCATTGCAACATATATATGACGGTAAATATTGCGGTTTTTCTCTCGTTTTGTTAGACAGTAATTGCTTTGCATTGCATAGGATGCAATACCTAGGACGGTAAATATTGCGTTTTATTAAATCGTTTTATTAGATGGTCATTTTTAAAGCTTGCTTTGCATTGCATATGGTGCAATATTTAGGACAGGAACTATTGCATTTTTCCGTTTTATTAGATAGTCATTGTCTAAGAAATTGCATAGGGTGCAATATTTAGGACGGTAAGCATTGCATTTTAATTTTTCGTTTTTATCAAGTTACTATGTGAAGGGTTATTAGTTTTGACCCTATTATACTGCAGATATTTATTCAAGCCATCTGATATTTACACACTCGTATTTTATCGTAGAGATGAGAGAGAGAGATTTGTAGAGTATATATACTGTATCGTTAAACGAATTTTGTATTTTGAAATCAATTTCTATGATATTTGAATTATTAATATTTGCTTCTTAAATTGCATTACATTTTATTTTTTTTATATTCCAACCAAGTAACCAGGTTTTTTTCCCAAGGCATTCGTCAACATATAGTTTCATGTCCCATTAAAATGCAGAACTACAATAAAAGCGCTGTTCCTGTACCTGTATTTGTGTACTGTTGGATCGTCTCCTTATGTTAATTACATCCATTACGCCACGATATAGCTGAAATATTGATAAATTTAGCGTTAAATATCAATCAATCAATCAATCAATCAATCAATCAATCAATCAATCAATCAATCATTACATCCATATCAATAAGTATTTGTTGTAGAGTTTAGTAACATGTAAGTTGCAAAGCGCAAAAAATTACTACTAGATCAAAGAAAAGGTTGAAGGTACCAAAGGAGTAATCAGAAACGGTAACTCAAAGAACAGACAACACAATGGTCAAAAGAAGAACAGACAACACAATGGTCAAAAGAAGAACAGACAACACAATGGTCAAAAGAAGAACAGACAACACAATGGTCAAAATGAAAAGGACAAAAGGACAAACAACGACCTACAAAACATTACATAGAAAACTAAAGATCCAGCAACACGAACCCCACAAAAAACCGATTACCTTGTAAAATTGAACTCTTTAAAACATAAAAGTTATAAAACAACACACTTCGAAAAAATGAGAAAAAAATTTAGTAAATTTAGCATAACTGGCTGTCAAAACTGGAATATTTGTTCTACGTCGATATACGGGATTTTTGGGTATTTGTCGTCCGATGGTATATATGACACTATATATAAATATGATATACTTTATGTCATGTGACTGTATGATGAATTCTTCATCATCCTATACAATATATTAAAAATTGCTGAGTTAGATTGCTGTCAAATTATAATATTAAGTATATATGTACCATCTACACACGCTTAGACATATGTCTTATGTCTATCTCTAGATTTTCCTTACGAGACAAGGTAACACTTCGATTATTGAAGCTATATTATTTATATAGCGGATGTGGCCGAGTGGTCATAAGGCTAAGCGATTGGTGCTGCAGTGTAACAATGGTGTGAGTTCAAACCCCGTCGAAGGAAGAGCACACATTTATCAGCTCAAATATCTAATTCTAAAACTGTTTGGTTTAATTTTCAGACGTATATAAGTATGATTATATATATATGTAACTTTTGTACTATAATTGTATAACTAATGTTGTAACAATGTTAATTATTCTTCATTTATATTATTCTCTTTGTAGTTCCTTGTGATTGCACCATTGACTGTAATTGGATCTTGCCATTGGATGATTGTAATGCCAATAATACCTTCTGCTACGAGAAGATGAAATAAAATTTATCATAGGACAAGACAGCTTTTCGGAAGATCCGATATATTTGAATTTAATTGTGATTCCAATGATACTTCATTCGTTAATTGCCATTCGGAATGCCAATCGTCTGGTGTATAAAAGCAGGAAGTTTATTCAATTGGAGGAACTTTATTAAGCCGGAACGTCAGCTGTGATAATTAATAACATTATGTACAATATAATAGGATGAACTAAAAATTAAGATTACGAAGTCGAATACAGTGCAAAATGGAAAATATTAGTAACTGTACCGGGTCTACAATACTGGAGAACGGAGAAACTATTTGTTATGATCGTGAAAGTAGCTCCGTTAAGACAATTAAAACAGCAATTATTGCTTTGCTTTTAATATTCATATTCCTTGCCAGTGTTATTGGAAATATTTTGGTATTTTTGGTGTTTTGTAAAAAGCCGACACTTCTAACGATATCAAATCGATTTATATTGAATTTAACGATATGTAATTCACTAAATACTGTCATCATAATGCCGTTCATGTTTGTTACAATGATATCAGAAGTTTGGGTGTTTGGCTATGTCTGGTGCAAAGCTACTGGATTCTTCATGAACACGATATTTGCAGCTAGTACTTTGACTTTAGTGGCGATATCAATAGACCGTTATTGCGCAGTGGCGACGCCATTGCACTATACAATGAAAATAACTAGAAAGCGTGCGGTTGTCATGACAATATCAGTTTGGTGTGTTGCAGTCATCTTATCACTCCCACCATTATTTGGTTGGAACGAATATGTTTATCAAGCGGATAAAGCATCTTGCACCGTGTTATGGGCCACACCGTCTAAATGGGACAAATTCTACACCCTGTTCTTAGTTTCTGTGTCATTTGCATTACCCCTTATAGTCATATTATGGGGATATATCATCATATTTAAGGCTGCGAGAAATAACAGTGAAAGGACCAGACGAAATAGCTTTATACCATCCAATCAAATTGAAGACTTGTCACAAATGCCGCTTAAAGATGATCGCAGACGACCATGCAACATTTCAAGGCCAAGTAACATGCCCATTTTATTACGCCGTCGTAGTTCTAGTTCACGAACACTCCCGTTGTTATGGAAACGTGACGAATGGAAAACTGCATTGACTAGTTTTCTTGTTGTTTTTACATTTGTTATATGTTGGTTACCTTATTTCATAATTATTATTCTTGAATCAGTGCTAAATAAACCAGAAAGCATTCCTGCAGAAGTTGAGACGGTTTCTATTTTACTAGCAATGTCTAGTTGTGCTATTAATCCGTTAGTCTACGTGTTTTGGAACAATGCAGCGAGACAGGAGCTTAAACTGATATTAAGACTTCAACGTCGACAAGAGTTTAATGAGTCACGGAGAGGAAGTACGTGTACGATGCTTAGGGATGGAATTATACGACAGGGAAGCTCTGATTCAGACATTATTTTGGAAAAACCTCTGCATTTTTCTGCCACGAATACAACTCTGACCTCATTAATTTGTGAGAAAGACCATTCACAGAATATAATGTAAAATATACGCCAACGCCACAAATATGCACATTTTTGTAAACAAATTCTAGTCAATATGCAATAGCTGCATAAGTCATACATATTTCAGTGCAATTATATTCTATTTATTGAAAATCAACTTGTGCAATGCAAATTAATTGATTCTACTTAAAACATCAATGTTGCAACATAGAATATGTGATGTGTGTGCTCATAAAGAAAGCAACGGGGAATTGTTAATGATCTTATATCTAAAATATCATGATATAATGTTACATTATGCTTGTTTGGTATTTAACCCACTGACAGCGATATCTCAAATATACATATTGGTGGTCGGTTTCAATTCTTGATGAAACTAGAATTACATAATACTATCACCATTTTTTTTTCACAAGCATTATTTATTAAATTATTAAATTGTTTATGGAGTCTAACTAAATGGCTATGGTTATTGTTAAATTAAAAGTATAAAATAATATTAGAAACTAAAATAGTGAAGTTATAACAAAAGTATATATTTTACGCTACGAATTTCTATTAAAAATTAACGTAAAATTGTATCCCCTATGGAATTTGTAAAGAAATCAACTACATAGCTGACTTTCTAGACCACACATCGGATATCACAAAAATCCATAATTAATTAAAACATGTTTTATGGCAAAAAAAAAAAAAAAAAATGCATCAATTACATTCATGCGCTTTTTCTTTATTTAAAACGAAATTGTTTGGCTTCCCAATCTTTTGATTATGAGTGTACCTGGTGAAGGTTTATGCAGAAATGCTTCGCGCACACTATCTTCGATATCTTCGTTATTATTCGTCATCCTAATTTGAACTATGCGACAATAGTATGCCTATAAAGTTAATATAGCGATTCCGTATCATTTAGAACAGGATTTGGACTGGTATACTTTAGTGTTCCCACAGACTAAAAATCCAGTAATTTATGCAGAAATACGTGATCGGATCTATAACCTTGGACTGGCAAATCAAGATATGTGTGCAGATATCTAAATATACTGCACGTTCCTTTTCCTGGACATTTTCACATTCGTTTCCAATATTTGCGTAATAAACATCGAACTTTGAACTTCTATTGATTATAAAACAAACACATGAAATAATAGGGCATACATTTCTCATCACACGCAACTTGAAATTGATCTTTGTCAAATTTTTGCAACATTGACACTGAGATAAAATTTGGGTAAATATTAAAAATTCAATGATTTTGTTTTGCATAATAGATAGAGGTTAATGAATTATCAGTATTTTTGTTTTAAATCAAAATAATTCCAATTGTTATGGAGATTGTCATAGAAACTATTTTATGAATATTGTGTTGAATTGTCAAATGAAATGTTGGTGGCTTACGTCCATAAAAAATACTTAGTAAGGGAGATAACTCACCAATATATTCATCACTGGTTAAATGGAGTGCTTTAGTGTTTGTGATAATAGTTTTGCGAAATTTGTTTTGTTGTATGTATAATATGTATATTTATCAAAATTTGTATAAAACAATCAAATTGTTGACCAGTTTTACATTATAATATATCTACATATCGTGTTTGCTAACAAATTGGTATTTTTTTACTTTTTTATATCACAAATTTTACAAAGAATAATTTTCGTCCATCATTTTCTTCATCGTTTATTGATGACTTATTAAACATTCCATAGCTACATGTATTATTGTTGGATATGGTTGACATTGTTGGAATGGGGAAACTTTATTACTTAAAAATACAAACGCATAGTTATTTTTTATTGTATTTTGTTTTTTTTTTAAATACAGTCGAATCTTTTTGTGTCCAAGTTGAAGTGACCACTGATTTAGATAGGCATATCCGGACATTAGAGTTATCCGGAATAAATAAAGCTGGAAACCAATGAGAAAGGACGAATGTTTAACTTCAAGTTATCGACGAAAAAAATACTTATATGTTTTCGAGGATTGGGACTAGATAAAACCACATTTTTAACCATTTTTATGATAGTTAGTAGAAGTATGGAATGTTTAATATTTCATTTTGGAACCCTATAAATCATTTTTGGAATAAACAGTCAATTTTGGTATATTTTATAGTAATAAACAGTTTTCATAAATGGACACTTGTAATGTTGGTCCTTACTACAACATTTATCTCATTCAAGTGGCATCATGATTTTAGTTTAAATATCATTTCCACTACATCCTTACATTTAGATTTAAATAACCCGGTTTGATAAAGTATTGCTTTTAATTTTCAAAATTAAGCTTTGAAATGGCTATGGCTGCATACAATATAGCATGTCTTACCAAAAAGTGTGGTAAATGCAGCGAAAATGCCAGCAAATTAATCTGAGAAAAAACACACTACCAAGTTTACATATTTAATATAACATTTTCAATAGTACTTGGTTAGCGACTTACTTGTACGATATGACTAAAATAAATTTACAAATGACTGTCCAAAAATGTTTTTAGGGGAACAGTTTAATCATTAAAGGACATGATCATTCATTGTTGTTTTGAAGGAAGTGGTCGGTGCTTGGACATATTGTTGTATCCATTGGGATGATAAGTATTTTGTACCAGATCAGTCTATTTATAAACCCATTGTTATCATATTTAACCTCAGAGATTGTGTACGGAACACATATATATACAGTCAAACTTGTATTAAGAGGACACATTTGGGACAAAGAAAATAGTGGTCGTTTATGACAGATGACTGCCTAAAAGAGGTTCAAATCATATGAAATATTATATGACAGGACCAAAAATAAAGTGAGCTTTTAAAACAGGTGGCCGTTTAATAGAGGTGACTCCATTTACAGGTTTGACAGTATATATATATATATATATATATTTAAGTGTGAGATTGCTAATTATAAGAGTTGCTTGATGTAAATGTAAACCCTTTATAAATGGTTACTTCAGTGCAGTTTACTTATTTTTAGTACAATTTAACTTTTTTTCTGTATTTTCTTTTTAAATTGTCAATTTTAAAACCAGTTATTGAATATTCTCATTTAATTATGTAACAGGATATTGTTTGATGCAGCTTACGAGAGGAGTTTAGTTACATAATAAATGTGTATTTATTGAAATAATGGTCACAAATGAAAACATTGATTTTTATGGTTTATTGAGCGATATTTGACGATGTCATTTGCCTAAGGAATAATTAGCTTGACATCGTTTAAGATTAAAACCTTGGAAAATTCTTTTTGTGCTCGAAAACTAAATTTTCAAAGACATCCATGTAGAGTTATCGATCTTGCCTCTTTCCTCGTATTTTTCCACTGGATTTTGTTCCGACAGTGTGGGTTTTTTTTTTTTTTTTTTTTTTTAGCTTTTCATTGTATGTAAGCTTCTAATATTTGGGCTCGCAATGAGGCCATGTTGGACAACGTAATAACTAAAAACTACCAACAATGCAATATTTAGTGGTTAAATATCAAAATATCTTTTACGCATTACAGAAAAAAGATAGTCAATAGTAAATATGATAATTCTGAAAATAGATAACATTTCATAACTGTATGTTCGCCCAATACGATTATTTATGAAATGAAAGTTTAAACAGTTCCATCAATTTTAATACTAATAATCACAACAAGTTCAATTGATTTCCTCATTCAGATTCAGACAATGAAAGTGGCATACCCAGAAAACTTGACACATCTCAGTAAATTAGTAAGAAATGATATGGATGTTAATAGACATGAGAGACTATCCACCATTATACTTAGAAATAAATTCATGTAAAGGAACAGCACTTTTATTGCATTTATTATCGACTTAATTAAGATTTTTGCTTGCAGTTGTTGATGTCCAAAACATAGAAACTATGTTATACTTGCAAGTTCTTCTCATCATTTGGTTTTAAGAATTGTTTCAGGTTTACACAAGTTAGTAAAATATGACTTGAAAATAAATCGGCCTCAAATTAAAAGCAAATTGTTTCAGACTTACATAATAAGATTGTCGCAAGTGAAAAACAAATATAATTAAACTGTTGTGTTTTTCAAAAGTCAGTATTGGGTATAATATGCATTTTGCATCGTTAGTTCATGAAATATATACATAAATATATGTTATTTAAATGTATTTGTGATTTATGTGAAACGGGTGAAACTTAAATTTCCATTTTTACCAATAAATTATTTGAATGTTATTTCTTTATTTCTTGATTTGTATTTGTCACTGTATTCTTCATTCTATGCCGTATAGAAACAGCTAAATGGCTTGAAAAAATAAGGAAGGAATCTTAAGATTTGAAATCGGACAAATTCAAAATATATGGCACCACACCCAACAGTATTTCTGTTATGTCATGGCCGTCGGGCTTAATTGCATGGTGCTTAACGCCACTTTCAACAATAATTTAGCTATATCGTGGTGGTCAGTTTTATTGGTGGAGGAAACCGGAGGACCTGGAGAACACTACCGACCTTTGGAAGTCCACCACAAATTTTATCATATAAAGTTACACAAATTGCCCAACATCACCACCGGAATCGATTTCAGAAATTTAGTGTTAGAATAGAGACTGATTATAAAGCAGATGTAATCCCAACTAAATATACCATACAATCGCTAAAAAACCATAAAAACTAGAAGCACAGTATCACATTAACGGAACCGAAGAGTTCACCCCAGGTATTAATGGGGTTCATATTGCCCTATCTTTAGTTTTCAGGGTATTGTTCTGTTGACCATTGTTGATCTTTTGTGTCCGACATCCATTCTTTATCGTCTTGTTGTTGTGACTATTGTATTTGTCTATCTTACACAAATAAACAAAAAGGCTAAAGAAAATAGGAAAGAATTAAAGCTTGGGCCATACAAAAATGCCATAAAAACCAGACATGTTGCTATGCAAGCTTTAGCATGCAAATGATATTGTACACCGTAATCTGGTTTAGTATATATACCGCAATGTGTAATATCCCCATTGTTTGAAAGTTTACACCTGTACATTACCCAGCTAGATAGAAGTTATTGTTTAGTGGAATATATCAGTGCAACATTACAACAATCGATTGCGACAGATAGTGGGTGGGGCCAAGCGAAAGACTATAAAATTGGCATTTGTTGCTTATCCGTCAACCATTTAGGAGTAAGAGTAAAAAGGGCCCGGGTGTCTCGATGAGTTAGGTAGTAGGATTACCCAACAACTCATACAAACATATCACAAATACAACCCCC
>MJUT01010549.1:348870-366414 GCA_002080005.1 Gigantidas platifrons | reverse complement strand
AAAAAAAAAAGAGACAACGCAAAAACAATATTAAAAAAAAAATAATAAATAAAACAAAAAATAAAACAAAAACAAAAACAAAAACAACAAACAAGCAGAAACAAATCAAAATAACCGGCCACTGCGATAAAAATAAAATAATGCTTTGACAGTAAACACTCATAAGCCTATATATTAATCAGTTCTATACATCTTAGCGCTATTCAATTGTATAATTAAATTACAAGTTCTTTTTAGACAAGAGACTACCAGAGGGTACCAAGACGTGATCAAAAGTCACAAATCGTGGTAAAAAACATGAAAAGACAACACGAATCCAAGCAAAAAGGAGAAGAACGCATATTCTCCAGAAGGCTTAGGACTTCCTGCTCCACTAGTGGTACCTGTTGTATTATTGTCAAAAATCTAGTAAATAGTCCCACTCAAGTAGGTTGGTTGGGATAACTTTTGGAACTGGTTACATATCGCCGGTAATACCTCCTATGTGTCAACTAATTCTTGATGGTGACCATCAAATAGTCGGATAACAACCTTCAATCTCAAAATCAGAAATCCATCTTTGAGTAGATTGTTGGTATGCACTAAGCATATAAAATCTAGATAGAAAACACAGGCTCTAGATTATTGTATCTGAGATATTGACTTTACTTCAAGTTACTAGTAGGGGCCTGGGTAGCTCAATGAGTTAGGTCTTTGGATCTAACAGCGCATACAAGTCTATCACCAATACGGCGTGGGCTCGTACCCAGCTTTGTAAATTACAAAAAGGGTGCACTCGACTCGCAGCCGCAAGTGATAAATTTTACCAGTTGCTTGCCCAGGGTCGGTGGTTCTCTCCGCGTACTCCGGCTTCATCCACCACTAAAACTGGTCGCCAGGATATAGCTGAAATATTGTTGAAAGTGGCGTTAAAACACAAAAAATCAAATCAAAAACCAAATCAAGCTACTAGTATTCCATCCTTATTCCATGACGAGGACCTGTTTATACACAATAAATCAGGTGACACCGGATGTTTTGATGCCACAAGCAACAGATGGTAAAATAAACCATGTTGACTATTGTTGCTTTAGTTAGGGGCATCAACCACTACTCATATTAACAAGTTTTGCTAATGAGGAGTTGTAGTAAATTACCTTTTATCATCAGGTATGCAATTCTCCAAACACAATATAATGAAAACTGTCTTTCTAAATCATCACCTTTTTGTATAATTTGATAATAAATAATCATAACATTATCAGTAAGAATACTCTTCTTCAAATATATTTAAAATGGGAAAGTAAGGTGCTGCTATTTGGTAAAGACATACATAACAAAATAGATACTCAGCGACATACCGGTAGAAATACAAGTTCCCCCCCAAAAAAAAAAAAAAAAAAATGAAATCACAATACAGATCATGCTAATTATGAATGCTGCTAATGTAGTAGGAACTGCTTACCCTTCCGGATTTTCATGGGTTTCTGTACAATGTATTGGTAATTTGTTAGTCTTCTGTGTAGTGTTTTTTGGACTATTTTTTTGTTGTCGTTTCGTATTGTTGCCATTGTACTGTTTTACCTTCTTCCATTTACGACTTTTGTTCACTTTGTTGATATCTGTGGAATTGTTGATCGTCACTATTTAAAGAAGAGTTTGTAGATTAGATACCAAAGGGAGGTAATCAGAATCCGTATATCGAAGAAGAAAAGACAACACAATGGCCAAAGAAAAAATACAAAAGGAAAATCGACGATCTACAAAACATACATATAAAACCAAAGATCGAGTAACACGAAGCCCAGTAAAACCCGGGGGTCAACTCAGGTGCTCCGGAAGGGTAAGTAGCTCCTGCTCCACTAGTAACACCCGTTGTGTTAATCTAGTTACAAAACCGGTGATAAGTCATGAATGAGGAAACTTTTCATAATTTTGATTACCGTTTGGTGTCTTCAGACTGTTCATTTATTTACGGACATTTTGAAAAAGTATTTCCTAGTTCAATTTGAAACTTCAATCCGTAGCTTTTATTTGTTTATTGAGGGGGTTATGGTGTTTAACGCCACTTTCAACAATATTTCAGTTATATCGTGGGAGTCAGTTTTATTGATGGAGGAAAACAGGAGTACCCGGAGAAATCACAGACCTGTCACTGACAAACTAAATCACACAATGAGCGGGATTGTTCATTGATAATTTTATATTTCTATTTCTAAGGTGTGTTATGTTTAATAATTGTAAAAGATGAAACAGGCAGCAAGATTCAAGAACGTGATGCTCTTATTGTTCAAGGACAATGTTTATATTGTTTCATGAAGGACAATAAATTATAAAACATAGATCGTTATAACGACTGTATCCAGATGTTCAATTGTAATCATGTAGTCATGTTTGGCAGAATAAATAGATAATAAATCTTGAAACGATGTTGTTTATTAAAATTAAAGCTGCTACTCCTTAATTGTTTTGTAATAGGTATAGATATTAGATATTGTATGAAATATGTATAACATTGATTGATTACCTGTCTTAATTACTATTTATAGGTAAACGTATTGTCATGATTAAAGAACGGGAAAATAAATTTATAATCTTGAACTTTTGATCTTTTGTTCTAGCACACCATTGTATACTGTAAGTCAAAGACGTTATTAAAGGATAAAGGAAGTACTATGCTGCCAATGTTATTGTTTCAAGGATGCAAGACGAAGAAATATATTTCTAGGTAATCTAAAAGGGAAACAAAATAATAAAATCACCACAAAACAAACATGGAATACAGATGAAACAGAATAACAAATAAGATACTTGGAAATGCTTTTTATTCGGTAAATACCAGTTGTCGTGGATTTCCCTGGTTGAAGCAAATCACGAAATTCATTTCACGACGAAAGGCATAAATAACAAGAAAAGACATTTGCAAATATCAAAACAACGAATGAAAATTTCAACAATCATCTTAGCTTCAGCCAAGCCACGAAAATTGACACCAACGAAAATATATGAAACCACAGAATGTAGTATATGTATTGACACTATAAGACAACCTGAACAAACACGAGAGTAAGATCGAATGTTTGGAATGGCTGCAAATCTGTTCTCACATGCACGCTAAAAACATGTGTGGCAAATCCGAATTTTGATTTCTCTACCTGCATTTGCCATCTCAATTTTTTAATTAGTTGCATATGTAATATGCATATTATTATAAGAAAGTTTAGGTCAGAAACAAATTTAATTCCGCCACTTTTTATTGGAGTGCATGTACCAAGCATGTTGCCTCTATTTGCACGATTTTCCGAATGGATTTAGGAAATGTTCTGACGGAGTGGTATTTTTTGTTTTTCATTTTTATTTATAAATGATCTGAATCCTAACAAGTAAATTTACGGACTTAAAGGAAATAAGATTTCATGATTTGTGCAACTAAAAGGAGCAAGATATTATATGAGTTTCTAATATGACGGCCTATATATCATCAACCAGTATATGTCGGTATATGTCTACTTTTACCATTTGCGCACTCACATTATCGATTGGAAACCAACAAAAAAAAAACATAATTTAAAAAGTTTCTGTAATGAATAAAAGCCTACAAGGCCGTTTCCGTGAGGTCATACACAACAACTACACATTATATTACTTTGTTTACATGTATACAAAAATATGCGATGAAAACGCACTCATCTGGGGTTTTCCCCGATGGATGTTCTGGCCACCTCCCACGTGAAATTTTTTTTACGAGGGGGAACTTATTAAATCTGTTTTGTGTCATTAAAGTAATTGAAATAAATATTTGAATATATTATTACTCACACAATAGGAGTTTGATTCAATATATGTGCTCAAATTGCGCTGATTCCGTCATCATATGTGAAGGGGGCTAAATGTGTCACTGGGGTAAAGCTAATGACCGTAACTGCAATTACGGTCATCCCAAGATGGTGGACGTGGAATCAGATAAGAATCTTTTTTGTCGATTAAATTGTTTCTGTAATTTATTTTAAATGGCACATGCATTGATACGATAGTAATCTATAAACTTTTCATAAGGAAATCACAAATTATGACTGAAAAATGTATATGAAAGAGAAAATCCGATTTAAAAAAATCGCTAAGATGACCGTAACTGAAAAATGAGATGACCGTAATTGCAGTTTTCAATTACGGTCATCTTAGCGATTTTTTAAAATCGGATTTTCTCTTTCATATACATTTTTCATTCGTAATTTGTTATTTCATTGTGAAAAGTTCACAGATTACTATCGTACTGATGCATGTGTCATTTAAAGTACATTATAGAAACAATTTAATGGAAAAAAAAATTTCTTACATAATTTCATGTCCGCCATCTTGGGATGACCGTAATTTACAGTTACGGTCAGCAGCTTTACCCCTGTGATGTGTGGCGGATTCTAAGGTGTCCTAGGCTCATAAAAAATACCATATTTGTCATATTAGAAAAGAAATAATTCATGGCAGCCGTAGATTTGTGTACATTTAACCATGGGTTGGGCATTTATATTCGTATTTTATCCCTCCCTAGCGCTCGGGAAAAAATAATCGAATATAAATGACCAACCCATGGTTAAATGTACGCAAATCTACGGCTGCCATGAATTATTTCTTAAACATCAAACCTAGAAATACACAGGGAGATTCAAATGACAGGTTAGAATAAGGATTGGAATATTTGACTACTTAATCTATCAACGACCACTCGCAACACATTGGTGGTCATTCGGAATTGTCCATAATGTTCATTAACATGCGTTACGTTTACTACTATTCTAACGGCCTTTTGTGTATATATTTCGCAACCATTTTGGATAGTTTTTACCCAACAGAGGAGAAAGAAGTTCCTCTTCAACACCCGGGGTTTCTCCTTCGGGAGCTGCCTAGATTGAGGAAACAGTGTTACTTAAGTAATCAGTACTGTATATTTATCATGGTATATATTTGCATAATTGGTTTTACTCGAATTAAAATACTGGTTTTGTTAGAATTGTCTTTTTATGAACAGGTTTTGATCAAGATAACACTCTTTTGTACCTTGCCCCAAATGAAAAGCATACCCCCTCCCTAAGACATACGTGACCTTAGACGACTTTGACTAATACTGTTCATGCCCTTTGGTTTACATGCTTCCAAAGACTGTAATAAATTATTCGACTCTCCAATCTTTTGATATTGAGCGTACAAGATGAAAGTTATTCCAGCAATATGTAGTGCGCACTAAATTAGATATCTACGTCTTATTAATGTTATTTAAGGTGGTACCTAACACTACAGGGAGATAACTCTTTAAAATCAGTTGAACGTTTTGATCATATGATGTTTGTATACATATTTCAAGCATCTCGGTGATCAAAACCACAAAGAGAAAAGCTGCTATGTGGCTATTGAAGTCTGTTGGTTGGAATTTGTTAAAATTTTGATATTTATTACAGTGGATATATTCAAACACACTGCCAAAAAATAAGAAAATTAAACGAGCAGATCAAATTTTACCTGAAGTGTAAGGTACCACCTTAAGATGTTACATATTACAAAACAAATAAAACAACATATGGTCGCAATGACTAAACAAGTATGGTGTATAATTAGTGTTTACAAATTAAGGGTTTTAGGGTACAAGATATGCTTATCAAAAATTATGGCGTCGGATTACTCCTTTGGTATCTTTAGAATTATTCTTGTTTATCAGAAATACAAACTGAAAGTCATTAACAAATATCTTTCCTTGTAATTAATAACAAATAGATTATAACCTTCAAATATTGTCGATATCATTAAAGACATAAGAAAAATAATAGAAACTGTTGCCATAACAATGGATGTTACTTTCTCATTAAGCAAAATTACCAAAGTGTTTATTCATTTTCGTTTTAGAGATGTAGGTTTGTTTAGAACATTCATCCTGTGCATAATTATTATTTGACTCAAGGTTATTTTTTCGAAAAGAGTAAACAGAACTGGTAATCTTTGATGTTGATAGAATACCAAATTACTCCGCGATCATTATTATACATTACCATACTGATCACAATGATAGATCAAAGAACTGTAAAACACACATGTTCTAATCTTACAAGAGGAGTAATTTGCAAAGTCATGAATAGATATGCAAAAAAAAAAATAGAATAAAAAAATAATAGAAAAATAAAAAAACTGCAATCCTACAGTGCATTTGTCCATTTCAACTCATAAAGACGGGAAAAAAAGATTAAAGACTATTGTAGAAATGTGTTTCTACCATGCAGGCAAAACGCAAATTCTAGAAGAAAATTGAATATTCTATGCTGAACAACAGATTGATCGATTGTTGTTTAATGTCCAATGTGAGCAATTCCCCATTCATGACTTCTAACTGGATTTGCAACACGTCGGGTGCCACGAGTAGAACAGGAACTGTATACCCTTCCGGAGCACCTGCGTTCACAACCGGTTTTTTAGTGTGGTTCTTGTTGTTCAGTCTTTTGCTTACTCTGAATTGTTTTTCGACCATTATTTGTCGTTTTAACCCTCTTCATTTGGTCCTTGTCCATTCTATCTTTTAATGGATTTACGGATTCTAATGACCCATTTGGCATCCTCAAACCTTTCTTTGATATTTTCATGGCTGTATACGTTGAAAAACAATAACACAATTATACGAGTGGAATTCTGATCGATTGGCGAAAGTTAAGATTCGAGTGGAAAGAAGGATATAATGGATATGTTTTCCAATATTTCCTTGCAACAGGCCACGAACAATTACTGCAACTTTTCGTACGATCAAGAAGCGTTGCTTTCTACAAACACAATACATTCACTTACGACCCTCTCTAAGGGTGGGTTATGTATTAGATTCATTAGACACAACCCCCTTGAAAGGGTTTGCACACCACAGCGATGATTGAGAAAAAATCATTCTTATTTGATGTTAACGTCATCTTTAGAAATATTTCAGGCATATCGTGGCATAAAATTGTATTTACAATTATCAACAATAACTTTATAAAAGGGCTAAGGGCTATGGATTAACCCATTATTTATGTAAAAGAAACGTTTTTATATAACCAGAAGCCTTAAATCCAAGATGACTGATGGACAGACAATACAATGACCAAAGACAAAGGGACAGAAGGACAAACAATGATCTATAAAATATCACACAGAAAACTCCAGCAACAGGAACCCAACTATAACCGGGGGTGAACTCAGTTAACTATCGGTAATATGACAATTAAAACGGTTAAATGAAATGGATATTATGGACTGAAAGAGTATAAATATAGCACAAGTCTATATTTTGCTATATAAATGGTGTTCTTTTAGAAATGTAAAATTGCACCCCTGCGACGTTTGTAATTAAGCCATTTATAGATACGTCATCGTATATCACGAACATACATCTACACAGACAACGTATATAGCGAATCGAAGGCATCCAGTTCACTAACCCATCTATAACGGGGGGTAAAATGGATGTTACGATATTATCAACTGAAAGAGTATAAATATAGCACAAGTCTATATTTTGTTATATCAATAGATTTCTTTTAGAAATGTAAAATTGCACCCCTGCGACGTTTGTAATTAAACCATTTATAGATACTTCATCGTATATCACGAACATACATCTACAGAGACAACGAAAACATGTCATATAGTATAAAGAGATTCGAATGCATTCAGATCGTTTTTATTCATTTGAAAATAGACTTATGTGTCATTCCAGTATACAATAGACGACAATGTGTTCAAAACTACAGACGTTTATAGAAATAAGGGAAATTGAATTACATTGAAACCAACACGATGTCCATATCAGATGATGTTTATATCGCTTAACAGAAACACAACGAGTGCCACTAGTACAGGAACTGCTGACCCTTAGTAAATGACTGCATCCCGGTTGTTAGCGACTTTGTGTTGATGTATATTTGGTTTTCTTTGTATTGTGTTGTAGACCATTGTTTGTCTCTTAGTCCGTTTCCATTATATTGTCTCTCCTTTGAATTACGATTTTTCATTACCCTTTGGTATCTTCCAACTTTCCTTTCAAATCCCGTCTATTCTGCCAAAATCTGAAAATATATGTATTATAAATAGAACAGTTATTTATAAGGTCATTTATGGTATCGATCGCTTACTGGTGCACACGACTGTGTTTCCGTTGATAGCTACGTGGCAAAGAACTATTGTGTTCCGTTGATACCTCCGTGAGTGGGTATCAAACGTTGAATAATCTCATTTGCCATTGCGCCATTTTAAAAACGATAGCTATGGTAAAAAATATAAATAAAAGGATATCGATCTTTAGCAAAGATGCACTAATATGACCATAGCTTGAAGAACCAAATTTGAGAGGAAGTAGCAGTATGATATTAATATTTTCGCAAAAAAAAAAAAAAACTAAATAAAATAAATAAAATAAAAGAAGGAACTTTCATATGGAAGACGAAAAGAAACAGTTACAGCAGCGGACGCAACTCTGTCATCGTTCTAAGAGTCGTCTGCAAAACTTATTGTGTTATTCCAGAATCCTGACGTGTGCACTAAATTTGAAGTCTACGTTTTATTGAATATTAAGATTTGTTTGATCGACATTAAGAAAAGTGTTGCTAAATTATTACAAGATTTGTATTGAACTTGTTATGTTTCCGAAGTTAAAAATGTTTATGATAATAGAATTCTTTGAATTCACATGTATAGCAAAATATCATAGAAGTGTGTTTGGTTATTTTTGCATATATTTGCATATATTGGATTGGAAACAAAGTCGTAAAAGGGGGGGGGGAGGGAGGAAGGATATGCCTTCAGCTTAGTTCTACATTGCACCAAAACTGGATTCGCCTTGTAAAGTATCTTAATTTCAACTTGAGGGAATTATTCAGTTACAGTTAAATAAAATGACACAACTTATAGTGTTAACAACCTCAAAAATCAGATAGGAATTGTTACAATTTGACATGACTGATGCTTAAAGGAGATACATGACTGATGCTTAAAGGAGAAACATGAATGCCTGATATTTATGTATCAATACATTTACAGACAGTTGTGAACATTTAAATTTAGTCAATAGCACTAATATTGTAATAGGAGAACAGCACCAGTGGTGTAATGATTAGCGAGCTCGCTCAGAGTACATCGGATCGTGGGTTCCAGCGTCGGTAGGGTCTAACTAAATACTATTAAATTGGTGTTTGTTGCTTCTCCGCTGAGCACGCAGAATCAAAAACTAAGTGCAAAGACTGGTTGGCTCAGGATCAGGAGTGGAGCGACATGTCTACCCGCGGACTGTTATTTCATTGAGCAAAAACTTTTTAAAATCCAAGTGGATTGGTCTAGTTCAAAGTTTACATCATTATCATCATGAATGTACCTGTTCTCGTCATGATATGGCTGCACAAATGTCCATTTGGCGTTAATCAACAGTCAATGACTAATAAGGAAAGTCAAAACATTGAAAAGTTACAACATCACTTTACACTACAGACCACTACAGCTTAACCCACAACACATACACAAGAAAAGTCATCAAGTTTACAACAAATATTAAGCATTTATAAAATAGCATACAAAACCATTGTATTCTAATAAATTGTCTATTACGTTGACGAACACCTCTTGAATTAACATACCACATTGACCGATGTATCGATTGCTGAATAGTAAGATGGGAATGCTGTACTAATATATTTGTATGTAAAACAATGTTAAATGTTTTATTATTTGCTTGTTTAATAGTATTTTGCTTCGACAAACACTGATGAGATTTTGTATATTTAGAAATGTGCAATCGGTGCATTTAAAATTGAGACAAGCTTATATTAATAGTAGAATTATGCCATATTATACTACAAATAGAAATATGATGTTCCTCATTAATATTTATAATTGATATTAAGGATAAAGATCAGTATATATTACGAGAAGTCATATTTATATGCTTACCTTCTGTTGAAAATAGAACAATACCTGGATAATTTTCAAGTTATCATGGGTTTTTTTTTTCAGGAGCTCTATATATCTTACTACAAATGGTGATAAATATTATTTTCTGTCAGATAATTAATTCTAAAAAAAGCAAACACAAAAAATAAGAAAACAAAAAACAAAAAAAGGCAATAAAAAAACCCCCCAAAAAACCCAAAAAACAAAAACACAAAACAAGGAGACGTCAAAGAAAAGAACGGTAATATAAACGTATATATCTAAATTAATGCACGAAAAACAATCAGGGGTGAACTACACGATTATGAAATACCTTATAGCAGGCACGTTACATCAGAAAGCCATATAATATAATAGTCTCGCAGAGCAAGACAACAGATAGAAACTTTAATATTATAATCAAAGCGATTTATCAACCTCAAATATAACTGATATTTTATTAAATGTCTAACTATTAGTTGATTGCCCTTTTAACGTCAACCAAGCTGTTACACATATCGTCGAGAGCAAAGATACAAACAATAAATCTAACCCTATTCTTTCCTCAGTTATGAAAAAATATGTATAATTTTTTAGCTTGTTGGTAATGAGCAGTCTAATGCACAAGATCGGATGTTACACATAAAAAATATTTAAGTACAATTCGTAGTTAGTAAACTACTTATCATTCCTTAAAAGCGTAGTATTTTTAAACCCAATGAAGATGATTCTGTATTTTGTCGTATACTGTCCGTCACAACCATCGAATGGGTAGTATCGTTATGTGAGAAAAATCATTGGTTGATATGGTAAAGCTTATCGAATATATTATCATCCTCAAGAGTTTCTTGATATAATAAACAATTCTAGCAAATGCTACTGAATGTTCGATTGTATATTAGTTAAAAGCCTTAGATGTCGTTTTGTGTATCTTTCCTTAAACTACTGACGCTCGGTTCGTCACTCCAATATATGTTGCATGGCTATAACTCAACTTATAAATTCATCGAAAATAAATTTTCACCTGCTTATGTGCGTATTAGAGCGTCAAGGTAACAGTCGACAAATACACAAGTGAATCAAATGTGGATCCAGGTTTTGGTGTTAGGTGACGTGAAATATATGGTTATGTGTTAGGGTTGTAGTGTTTAACGCCACTTTCAACAATATTTCAGTTATTTCGTGGCGGTCAGATTTATTGGTGGAGGAAACCGGAGGAGCCGGAAAAAAACACCGACCTTCAGAAATCACTGACAAACTTTATCACATAATGTTGTATTAAGTACACCTCGCCTTAGCGGAATTCGAACTCACAACTTTGGTGGTGATATGCACTGATTGCATATGTAGTTGTAAATCCAACTATTATACGATCACAACAACAATTGTTCCTGACCTCTAGGTGAGGTGTCTGGGGATCGTTAAGATCTCCAGCGCGTACAGAAAAGATTTCTGGTACAGGACAGCTTAGGTCACACTAGCTGCAGAGGTTTGAGAAATTACAGTCATTACTAGTTTTCTGATTGTACATTATGATAACTTAAATGATTTGCAAATTGTAGGGAGGAGGCACACGCAGCATCCCTCTTCTTCCAAGCCTGTAAATGATTAAACAAATACACCATTTACCTGAAATTCCATGCTGACCATGATATTAAAATTAATTGGCAATTCCATGAAATTTACTTAGAATGAAATGAAAACATTATAAATCCTTGAAATAGGAAATATCTAGATCATTATTGCATATAAATCTTCTGAGAAAAAAAAAAAGAAGAATTGCCTGGAATTATTAATATGTATGTTCTGATGGGAATTGTTTATCACAACAATATGATGTTGATGTGCAATTTGATAACGAATAATCAGTTTCAAATGTCACTTACAAAAAATGTAGAACAATATAAGCCATAACAGCTAGTATATATATATTTGCAATGTTTCAAGGTCGTGTACATCATTAAGTAATTCTAAAATTGGCATGAACTTTAAAACTATACCATCAAGATAGGCAATAAAAGTTGCACGCAAGAAGAATATAAACATTATCTGTAGATATTAAGAATTTAACACATCAAATAAGCAATAATATAGATAAACAATTAAAAAAACATGAGTATACAATACGAAACTAAAGCAAGATTTTAACGGCTGATTATCTGTTCTTGGCTTAGACTCTAATAAATCAGTAGTATGCAGTGACAATGTTAAATTGATAATATATGATCAGGCACATAACTTTAGTTTGATCCCGCCACTTTTTATTGAAGTGCCTGTATCAAATCAGGGAAGTGAGCGGTTTTAAATATGTGTGTTACGGTGTCTGTATTTTTACGATTTTAAATTGAGATTATGGAACTGTTCTGGCGGAGTGGTATTGCTTGATTTTCATTTCACCATGGTGGTATTGTAAATTAGAGACATTCACTTTAAGATATAGGCTTCACCCATAAATAAAGAACAACCAGTACAATCACTATGCATTGACAAAACTATATGTATGTATATAAAAGACATTTACTGTTAATTTAGAAATACCTATTGGTTGTCACGTATTTAGCATGGGGGGGTCTATTGATTTTTATATATGTTCTTTTAGATCCCACCTATGCTTTTATGTAACTTCGCACTTGATATTCTTAATGTTGAACCTCTATCGCAAACCAGAAAGAAACTACATCCTCCGAACGGAACTAGATCCTATATTGAGTGACATGATATGATATTTCGATTGTTTGATTCCATTGGTTGGTCAAAATTTCAACAATATTTTATTTATAATAATTTTGTCAGTATAATATTAAATACAATAATCAATTCCATGGATTTTACTTAGAAACATTAGAAATCCTTGAAACAAACAGGAAATATCTAGATCATTATACACAACAATAGGACCTTGATGTATCATGGATTATCAGTTTTAAATCTCATCTACAAAAAATGTAGAACAATATCAGCCATAACAGCTATGATACATATTTGTAATGTTTCAAGGTCGCGTACATAATTAAGGAATTCTAAATTTGGCTTGAACTTGGAAACTTAACTTTTAAGATAGGAAATAAAAGTTCACACGCAAGAAGAATATAAACATTATCTGTAGATATTAAGAATTAAACACATCAAATAAACAATAATACTGATATACAGTAATGAAAACATTATGAGTATGCAATACGAAACTGAAACAAGATTTTATCGGCTGATTATTTGTTCTATTCTTAGATTCCAATAAAGCAGGAGCATGGTTTGGCAGTGCTAAATTGTTAATATTGCAACAATAATGTAGTAAGGCCTTTAAAACTAGTTTACCCCGGCAGCATGCAGCAACAGTGTTGTATTTTTATTATGACAATAACTATGCCTTTCGGTCCATACATGTAGCTCTGGTTTAACCCCGTCACTTTCTATTGAAGTACCTCTATTATATAAAGAAAGTGACCGGTTATAAATATATATGTTACGCTATTTTGCCTCTGTTTCTCATGGGGGTCTTATAAATAAAAAAACATTCACTTTAGGCCTAATGGTTTGCTTACAAATAAAGTCTAACCAGCACAATTACTATGATATAACAAACAGTCTATAAATAACAGAAGTCATTTACGGTTAATTTAGTACCTTAAGTGAATCTTCGCACTTGATATTGTTGATATTGAACCTACAGTAATTACATCTTCCGAACGGAAACTAGGCCTTATATTGAGTGACATTGTATATCGCTTGTTTGATTCGATTGGTTGGTCAACATTTCAACAATAATTTATTTATAATATACTGAGCCAAAAAAGTTTAGCAACACTTTTTTTCCCAAATTTATTTTTCTTGTTTGTGCCAAAAAAATATTTAAACATTATTGATATAATCTTTAGGTTTACATGGAATTTTGAACGGTCGTACTTTTTTCCGGGTGATTGATTTCGCGCCATTTAAGCTGTGCACGTGTAATCGATGTTTTACCTCGTTAACCTGTACTTTTAAAACGAAGTTTAAAATTTGTTTTTCACTGACGTTCAGAGACACACCATTGGTAAGAAAAACACCAAAACTTTTTGAAAATTCGGATGGGGCGTCGACCAGGCCTCCCCGAAAATGACCGTCAGAGAGCTATTGGAATGGTTGATGCTGGAATGAGCGTTGCCGACGTCGCAGTTCAATTTAATGTCCATAGGTCAACAGTTTGGAGATTGATTAACAGATACAGACAAACAGGAACCGCACGAGATAGGCCACGATCTGGTAGACCCAAAAAAACTAACGCCAAGGGAGGAACGCTACCTGCGCTTTACGTCTACACGAGATAAATTTCTTCCGGCCACGCGAATAGTGCATCGTCTCAGGGCAAATACTGGCGTTCGTATTTCGGCCCAGACAGTACGTAATCGCCTTAACAGACTAGGGATACAGGCACGAAGACCGCACAAAGGGATGGAGCTAATACCCCACCATCAACATCAAAGGCTTATCTGGACAAACCGCCACCTGCGCTGGTTAAACAGGGACTGGAGAACAGTGATGTTTACCGATGAATCCCGTTTTACATTGAAGTTCGCTGATGGTCGCATACGGGTATGGCGTCGGAAGAATGAACGATATCATGCAAGCACTGTAATGCAGAAGGATATGTTCGGAGGTGGCAGTTTAATGGTTTGGGGAGGTATTCACTATGGTGGAAAAACAAATTTAATTATCGTTCGTGGGACATTGAATGCCAGGAGATATTGTGACAACATCTTGACACCCGTTGTTCTCCCCTTCTTTGTCCAGCGTAATCATAATGGATTTCATTTTCAACAGGACAATGCTAGACCACACACTGCTCGGCTGACAATGAATCTGTTGCAAACAAACAACATTAACGTTCTTGAGTGGCCAAGTCGATCCCCATACCTCAATCCGATCGAACATGTATGGGATCTGTTGAACCGACGCATCCGTACAAATCAACGTGATTTTCAAAATCTACAGGAACTTGAAAATGCACTGATTAGGGAATGGAATGCAATCCCCCAACGGCAAATTCAAAAGATTCTCAACGGAATGCGAAAACGCTGCCAATCTGTCATCGATGCACGTGGAGCATGGACAAGATATTGATTTTGACTGACGCTATTCTGATTTCCACATTTGGACCTAATGCGTTCCATACAATGAAATCCCTTTGGGATATGAATGATAAACATTAATTTTGCTTTTGACTTGTGATAATACCGGTTTGTTATTGTTAAAAATATATTTTGTTGAGTTTTGTAATAAAACTAATTTTTTTAAATTTTGTTGCTAAACTTTTTTGGTTCAGTGTACATTTGTCACTAATATAAATAGTTTATGTGAGAAATCGCAGTACCAGAAGTAATAATCTTCCTCATAACATGAAGTTGTCTATTGAGTGCACTTCACCAATCACAGAAATCGAACTCGTAACTATTGTGGATTAGGGTTATGGTGTTTAACACCACTTTCAACAATATTTCAGTTATATCGTGACGGTCAGTTTTATTGGTGGAGGAGACTGGAGTATCTGAAGAAATCCGCCGACCTGTGGCAAGTCACTGACAAACTATCACATAATGTTGTTTCGAATACTCATCGTCTGAGTGGGGTTCGAACTCATAATTAGGTTAGTGGTAATAGGAACTGATTGCACAGGTAGTTGTAAATCCAATTACCAAGCTATAGTGGTGATATATACTGATGGTAAAGGTAGACAAAAATCAAAGTACAACATGATCGCATCCACCATAACCTCTTACTGTTTGTGAACCGATGCAGATTGAAACTGGACAAACATATCCGAATATAGACCACCTTCTCTGGTTTTGGGACAAATGGGGAGAAATCACAAGCCGTAGTGGGGACATGTATTGAATGCGCAAGGAAGATTCAAATCTAATATCTTTACAATAGCGCCCAAGGAATTGCGACCAGTAAATATTTAAGAACGAGTGCAACTAGTGGAGCAGGAACTACTTCCGGAGCACATGAGAACAACCCACCGGTTTTTTTTGGGGATTGCGTTATTCTATATTTAGTTTTCTGTGTGGTGTTTTGTTGATCATAGTTTGTTATTTTATCCATTTTATTTTAGCCATTGTATAGTTTGTCCTTCGATTTTGGGGCTTCTGGTTGTACCTTTGACATCTTCAAACGTTTTTTAAGCTGCTAACTAACACATCACAGAATACTACCAAATCCCTTATTCTACCGTATAAAAAAAAAACAAAAAAAAAAAAAAAAAAAACGAAAAGTAGTTTCTCGGAAATAATACCGGTTTACGACTTCATTTTAAACTTCTCTGTTTAAGAAAAGGTATGACATTTGGGATTATAGAATAGAATTGATTTTGATCCTAATAATAAACAAAATTTGAATATTGCATATCATTCATGTAGTTCTACGAAAACTCTGATCACTTCTTTGTACTGAAAAGATTATGAAAATGATTGACCGTCTTCTCTTTATTTGACTGACGTTGTGTTGTAAGAATATTACAAATACGTTTTTTAAGGAAAAATAAGCATTTCAAATTGCCTTGGTTTAGATCAATATTTAGGTTCAAACTCGTCAACGATTGCACTTCAGATCTTATTACAAAATCGAAATGTTATTTAACAAAAACAATCATTTTTTTTGGAGTTTCATGATTAATTTTTTCCACTCCTTGATATATCTGCCACTCTGCGTGTTTACAAATGTGCTTCTATCAATCTTGTAGGTCATTGACTAGTAGGATTATGGAAGAGTTGTTTTGAACCAAAATAAAAATTGGAAAGAGATAAAAAAAAAACTAGATATTATCACTCTGTGATATGTCAAGCTGGTTAATGTATTTGACTCTTTATTTTCAATTCCACAATGACCGACCTTCAGCCATGATATATTTATTACACAAAAAACAAAGCAAAAAGAAAAGAAAAAACAAAAGCAATGATAAAAAACAAAAAAAACAAATCAATCGAAAAACAAAAATCCATGTATATCAATTCTTACTCCTTTCTATTATCCGAGGAACACATTTCCGGAGATTTCTGGTAAATAAAATGATGCAGCACACTCACATTATTGAAATGATTACAGTAAATTAAACAATTTGGATGCCATCAGCTGTATTAACCAGTCATTTTCTACCTAGTTTCTGAGCATAAGGTATCCTAGTTGTCTACTGTATTGGTATTGGTGCATATGTTACATCTGTGCTTACCCCCCGAATGTTAGTGGGGTTTGTGTTGCTCAATCTTTAGTTTTCTGTGTAATGTTTTGTAGATCATTGTTGGTCCTCTTGGTATTTCTCTTAGGCTACTGTATTGTCTGTCCTTCTTTACATTACGACTTCTGACTACCCCTTTGGTATCTTATTTCTCTTAGGCTACTGTATTGTCTGTCCTTCATTACATTACGACTTCTGACTACCCCTTTGGTATCTTATTTCTCTTAGGCTACTGTATTGTCTGTCCTTCATTACATTACGACTTCTGACTACCCCTTTGGTATCTTATTTCTCTTAGGCTACTGTATTGTCTGTCCTTCTTTACATTACGACTTCTGACTACCCCTTTGGTATCTTATTTCTCTTAGGCTACTGTATTGTCTGTCCTTCTTTACATTACGACTTCTGACTACCCCTTTGGTATCTTA
>MJUT01010549.1:319193-341451 GCA_002080005.1 Gigantidas platifrons | reverse complement strand
TTACATTACGACTTCTGACTACCCCTTTGGTATCTTATTTCTCTTAGGCTACTGTATTGTCTGTCCTTCTTTACATTACGACTTCTGACTACCCCTTTGGTATCTTATTTCTCTTAGACTACTGTATTTTCTGTCCTTCTTTACATTACGAATTCTGACTACCCCTTTGGTATCTTATTTCTCTTAGACTACTGTATTTTCTGTCCTTCATTACATTACGACTTCTGACTACCCCTTCTTTGGTATCTTCAAAGTTTGTTTTATTATAGGTGTTTGATAGTTCTATTATAAAATACATATGTATGTATATTTATTGTTTTTATTAATTTAATTTAAAATTTAGATGAAAAATCCAGCTGGCATGTGGTTCATATGCTGCATTTTCTGGATAAGAAACATAAATTGTAAATTCAAACATAAAAATGCAATATAAACGACACAAATTCGGAAGAGTTTGAAGATACCAATGAATCCCTAAATCGAAGAACAGACAACATAATGGCCAAAAGAAAAAGTACAAAAGGACAAACAACGATCTACAAAGCATACACATAAAGATCGAGTAACACGATCCCCACTACAATTCGGGGTGACCTCATGTGCTCCGGAACGGTAATCAGTTCCTGCTCCACTAGTGGCACCTGTCGTGTTAATATAGTTACAAACCCAGTGACAGGTTCGGACAGTGTTTACGACAAGTGAAAATTAAGATAATGGCTACAGATATATGACATTAGTAGACAATTTATTGACTAGGAACTCCAGGTGTCGCTTCTGGCTTTTGGTGGGTCCGTGCTACTCATTGTCACACTTCTTTACAGTGTTGTGTTTTTTTTTAATTTATCTTGTTTGTCGTCGCTTTGCTTTTTTTAAATATTTTTTTTTACTAATTTACTATCACGTTCACTTAAGTACTTATGAATGAATCTCTACATTACAGTACAACATTGAAACCAAGCTTAGAAGTTTACTGAACGAAAACATGCTTCTTGTATCTCAAGTCGAATACACCGCATCTATCCAATGTAGTACTAAAGAATCCACTCCAGAGACACAGGCAACATTGAGTAGAAGACAACAAGACAACAAAACAACAGAGACCCAGGCAACATTGAGTAGAAGACCAACAAGACAACAAAACAACACAAAACATAGAATACTAAAGTCATCAGCAATATCTACTTATCAAATAAGGATAATAACAATGATGGGTATGTTTTTTTTCTCCTCAAGACATTGATGTGAGCAAAACAAATTTTGACTCATGATATATATTAATCTTAGCATACACATACTTATTAACGTACCGTCACATTTTTCCCAATTGTAATGCAACTTTGTTTTATACTTACTAGAAAAACCTGAAATGTAGGTTACAAACAGGGTTTAGGTATATTGAAGATCGCCATGTCTGCTATTCCTATCGTTATGTTCATATTGTTTGTATCAATAAATAAATCGTTACTCTTCTGCAATTCCGTCACTGGAATACATGACACTTTTGTTACAGTAAGATCGGTCATCATCCCATTTAACATATAGCTGTATATATCGACATCTAGAACATCAGTCTCCTGACCAAGAAATGTGCTCAAAACCTTCTTATCATCAGCTGTGAACAAATATTATAGTTTTATTATAAGGGTTTTATCAATCATAAACGTTTCGGTTTGGTTTATGGTGTTTAACGCCACATTCAACAATAGTTCAGCTATATAGTTGCTACCATTCGCAATGACAGAATTTCAATCCCGGTGTTTTGTAAGCACTCGTGTTGCTTTAGTTTTCTGTGGGTGTATTTTTGTTTTGTTTGTCTTCACTTTGCGTTTTTAGCTTAAATTGTACAGTTTCTAAATAATGTAGTTATTAAAACTAAGTTCCCCTTCCCTCAGGCAAAGATGACTATAGCCGATTTGGCGAGCCTGTAAAAATCCGTTGCTTACTTAATCCCAAAACTTTTAAAATCATTTGTTATTCCAAGCATTCGACTTTGAGCGTACCTAATAAATGTTACTTCCAGAAACGCGTCATGCGCACTACATTATATATCTACGTATTTATTATAACTATTTATACTCACCTGGCAAACAAGAGGCTGGGAATGCACCATATGTTGGTTCATGAGCACAATAACCATTGGATACTACATATTGCCTGCCCTGAAGGTATATTGTTATAATGAAACTGGTTGAGTGGCCATTTATCTTACAAATATGATTATGTCAAATTCATACACGATAAATGCACTATTTGCGTTTTCTTTCTATTGTCACTGACCTTGTATGTAAATTTCTAATGATTTGCTTGAAAGGTATAGAAGTTATGAGCTGTAATTAAATTTAGTATATATTTCAGAAAATCAAGTGACAACACTCTACAACCGACAACGTTGTAATTTTGAAATCGAACTTGGCATATCTTCAATATTGCTTGGGAAGGTAAATCAATTTCAACGAGTTCAATAAGTGGATTTTATATTACGAAACGGATAGACGGATCTACGAACTTTGGTACAACATTATGCCCTTACCTCTACTGGTGGAACATGAAATAATAAAATATGATGAAATGACCACGCCCAATGAGTGTTTGTATTACCTCGTTACGTTATTGTTCTTTCCTTCATTGTTTCCAAATTTACAATAATGAACCTCAAATTATTTAAACCGGAACCGTGGGTTTAAATAGCTGTGGGCGGAGGAAACATTCAGATTCTTCATTATTTTGATCACGGTTTTCTCGAGGAGGAAAAATCAATGATACATAGTTTCACAGTTACTTTTAGGGCAAAATAGTTGACAGGGATGGTTACTAGTGTTCCGCCCTACGAAACTTTCAGTCTTATTGCAAATAATATTCTTCATCAGTCTAAAATCTACAAAAATCACTTCGAAAATTCAAATTTCCGAGGTATGTGACCTTGGTCATGTGACATACAGTTTCATGGATATGCTCTTCATATCAACGGGAATTTTTGTTGATAAGCTCCGCCTACACATTTTGTCGGTAGGCACTGCCGCAAATGCCCCTTGCGCAAGGGTGTGTACAACCTAATTGAGGTTATTTCGAATGAACAGAACACATAATTTCGATCAATCCTTATAAATTAATTCAGATTTTTTTTGTGATAATATTGAACAATATATTTATTTGTTCAAAATTAGGCAAATATTAAATCGGAAATAAATTTAAATAACCTCAAATGTGCCTCATTTAAAGAAAATCACCTGATGACAACTGCACGCGACGCATTAAGAACGACATCTATTTTATAGATTCTGTACATTGACAAATGACCTCAAATTTTTAAACCAATCAAAACATGTATAAAATGACATGCGACCCTACAATTAATTCATTCAGAGTATAACATTCTTTTTATGACAATAAATCTATAATACAATTTTATATACAAGACACAATAAGATTGATTAAATAAACATGTGCTTTTCGCTGAAATTGTTCCTTAATTATATAGATAATATGTATTTATTCCAACACTTTCTATTACAGATCGTGCTTTGTCACGAGTAAAATAAATACTATTCCAGAAGAATTGAAAATATTTTTATATTATTGTGATCGTTGTATATTTGACATGCAGGCAGGAAAAAAAATTGCAAAATACACAACTCATGGGATAAACAAGCATAACATAAAACTCTGGATGACAAAGAGACACAATGAGGAAAACAAGTAAAGCACCTGGAGTCTCTGGGTGTAATGTAAACAAGTAAAACACCTGGAGTCTCTGGGTGTAATGTAAACAAGTAAAGCACATGGAGTCTCTGGGTGTAATGTAAACAAGTAAAGCATCTGGAGTCTCTGTGTGTAATGTAAACAAGTAAAGCACCTGGAGTCTCTGGGTGTAATGTAAACAAGTAAAGCACCTGGAGTCTCTGGGTGTAATCTAAACAGCAAATGATAATAATTTGCAAGGAAAAATCTATGCCATAAATACTTTGATGATCAATTGAAAAAAAAAAAAAATCATATATTGTACCAAAAATAGAAAGCTTGAATTCAGAGAAATGAACATTAATGACTTATGCTTGCTTACTATCTTATCTAAAATAAAGACACAAAATCATTCAACTGTAGCTTAATATTTTCGCACATAACCGTTAACGCATCGCCGGTTAACTCATTGCAAATCTATCAAATCTAAAAATTGATGCCGGCAGTCTTTTATTTGCATACATCGCAGTTAGAGAAAAGACAGATAATTTAATAATCTAGAGGGGATGTTTGTGCTCATAATACTAGAAGAGTTTGAAGATACCAAAGGGGTAATCAGAATCAGTATATCGAAGAAGAACAGACAACACAATGGTCAAAAGAAAAATACAAAAGGACAAACAACGATCCACAAAACATACATATAAAACTAAAGATCGAGTAAGACGAACCCCACTCAAAACCGGGGGTGAATGCAGGTGCTCCGGAAGGTTAAGCAGTTCCTGCTCCACTAGTGGCATCAGTGAAGTGCCTGTGCCAATGCAGAACAGTAAGCAGTAATGTATAAATGTGTTACGAGTATTAATTTTGTTACAGTTTCTACGATATTTCGATTGGACAGATTTTTGTTTTTCATTTTAATTCAAGATCAATTGAATTGATGCAATCCAGGAAAACTAATACTACAATTAAACATGGCATTTAATTAATTTAAAAAATAAATTACATAACAACGTAGATATATAATTAAATGCGCACGACGCTTTTCTGCCATAACCTTCATCATCAGATACACTATAAGCAAAAAAGGTTGGAAGGCCAATCACACAAACACTGAAAAAAAACATTACATTTCATTGAATTCTTAAATTCGTGGATTAGTTGACTTTCTATATCCACGAAAATTAATCTTACAGTACATTCTTCAAATTAAATAAAAACAAATATTTCGCCATGAGTAGATGATACAAGACCTCAATCAAGCTTGTTTTTCCATCCTTTATCGATCTAGTAGCGTACGCTTGTAATCCCTCCCACTGCTTTGGCATGCAACAGGAAAAGACAACTGGTACCGCAACCGCGATGGATAACAGTATGCCCACGTTCTGACTTATATTTATTATTATTGCGAAAAGGAGACTTTGTAAGTATTTATATACTGTTGCTGTGTACGGGAAACCATATATGGTATTTTTAGCAATTATTTTTGGTCTTATGAAATTCGGACGGCATTACTATCTTTCTCTGTATATAGGTCAAAAATGGGTGAGGTTATATATAGTTGAGTACGTTGGTACCTATAATTTATCTATTAAATGTTGTTATTTCATTTCTCTTAATTAATTTTAATCAAAGACAAGCATTATAATTATATAATATCAAATTGGAAGCAAGCTAAGAAAGCTGTTGTAAATACTAGTTTGAACTTTTTAGCTTGATTGTTCTTTTTATGTATTTGTTGTAGAAATACACTTAATGTCATACGTGATGACTTCTCTTTCACAATTGTCAACTTCCCTTTCATCAGTATCTATATTCCAACAACACCAGCGCATGAAGTTTACATTTCGCAACTCATACGTTGTCATAACGGTTTTGTCCAGTGCAGCGATGTTTTGAACAGAGTTCAGGTACTGACGCACAAGTTCCTAGGTTGACAAAATTATTGTCATTATCTCGGACTGGTTGACCATTGCGAAATATTCATTTCGGAAATGGCAATGGATCTTTTCCCTATTAAGTAAAATTGTATCTTTTTCAGTAACCAACAAAACTTTTATCGTATTAGTAGCACGATTATGTCTTATAAGAAATAGCAACAGGTTACCATTCGCGAGCACATAGCCTGACTATCAATTTGTGGTGGGGTTCGTAGTGTTCATGGCTTTATTATTCTGTATTTTTTGTTCTGTTTGTCTTCGATCTGCATCTTGTGCCCAATGGTGCATATGTCTCTAGATTTTCCATTCTTGTTTACCAATTCGTTTGTGTATAACGTGGATTTCCAATGGCATCCAGGAGTCGTTGCCTTGGTTTTCCGATTCCTCCTTCATTTTTGTATATATCTCGGAAACCCATATACATGACCTGTCTTGATTCAGGCACATAAGTAACAAGTGGCAGTGTTAAACTAGATTATCGATCCAAACCTCCCCTTTTTAGTAAATAAGGGTAATAACAAAATTACCGAACACCGAACAATCTTCCAAAGGAAAAGTCAAAACTCATAAGTATATAAACAGACAAAATCAGTCAACAACCGGAAAACTGGGAAAAATGATGCGGTCATGGAAGTGGTTTACCCATATGTGTAAAATGCATATACAGACTTTCCTCATTATCATAACAGAATAACAAATCATTAAAGAGAAGACTATTTTATATGATAATAGCCCCATTTTTTGTATAATATACAACTTTCGTCTAGATGTCCACAATGATCACTGAAACAAGTTATTAATAATATACATAGCTATACATATAATAGTTTTTGCTAAGTTATTTAAAAATATGCAATACATACTTCATAACATCAAAGAGTGTAATCTTTGTTTATGTATATTATAAGCTTTTCTACTCTAATGATATTATGGGGAGAAGCTACCATTGACAAAAAATAAAGAGAAATCATATATAAGGTATGATTTTGTTATTAATACATGCCACCAATATCCAGGTGTATTTCACATTGATGACCTACATGACGTTTTAACATAATGATGGTGACATTCTCCAAACATCTGGAATGTTGGCTTTGTGCTTTGTAATTGCTCATAACCATCAAATGTCTTTCATCACCATATCATTCAGCTACTACAGTTCTCCTCCCTCTGGTGTATGTGACCTTAGTTGATTCTGGCTATCCTGTTTAGGTAATTTTGGCTTACTTTACTTCCAAAGATTTTAAAATTATTGGGCTTTCCAATCTTTTGATTTGGAGCGAACCTGATGAAGGTTTTTCCAGAAACACGTAGTCCTACTAAAGTTGATAATCACGTTTTTATTACTATCACTGGGTCGATGATACTACTGATGGACTATTATATGTCCGGTTGTCAGTTTTTTTACACTAACATGGTTTTACAATTCATAAACAGTGTAAGTATTATTAAACCCAATATTCTACTGGCCTAGGGAAATGTGACAGTAGCCAATTATGGTTCTACTGGCCTAGGTAAAGGTGACAGTGGCCGATATTGGTTCTACTGGCCTAGGTAAAGGTGACAGTTGCCGATATTGGTTCTACTGGCCTAGGGAAAGGTGACAGCTGCTGATATTGGTTCTACTGGCCTAGGGAAAGGTGACAGCTGCCGATATTGGTTCTACTGGCCTAGGGAAATGTGACAGTTGCCATTTTGGTTCTGCTGGCCTACGGAAGGTCACAGTTGTTGATGTTGGTTCTACTAGCCTAGGGAAAGGTGGCATTGCCGATTTTGGTTCTACTGGCCTAGGGAAAGGTGACAGTTGCTGATTTTTGGTTCTACTGGCCTAGAGAAAGGTGACAGTTGCCGCATTTGGTTTTACTGGCCTCGGGAAAGGTGACAGTTGCTGATTTAGGTTATTCTGTTTAGGCTCTTATGTATTCCTGTTCCCAAGAGCTTTTATTTATTTGGCTTTACATAATCTTTTTTGTCTTTGAGAGTACCTAATAAATGAAATGTCTACGTCTTTATTAGCGAGAGTTCAATTCAAAATTCAAAGACTTAGATGTCCTTATAAATTGCTATCCGGACGCGAACCCACACCGTATTGGTGATATGCTTGTAGGAGTTGTTAGGTATTCCAACTACCTAACTCATTGAGCCACCCGGGTCCTATATTTTTGTTAGACTATTGGTCACCATAAATCAAAATGATTAATTTTTTTTATCTGATTTGCCCCCCCCCCTATTGAATTTTCAGCTGTTTGTTACACAATATAGCATCAATTTAGCAGACGACAAAAACTACTGAATGGAATCGAATAACTAAAATTGATAATTGACGTACAATATAAAGGGATTATTTTGAGCACAAATTGAATGGATTTAGTTGTATTTCAATACCAAGGATTTGATGCATGACCTATAAATACTGAATTTCGGGGGAATGATCGAGCTATTTTGTAGGTATTTTCCGTAGCCTGGCATTTTACTGCAAGATTTTAAACATGCACTGAAATTTGACAGAACGTAGAGGAATCATGTACGATTCAGAAAATATATGATCTTGGAAAGGTTAAGCTTTAGATAGAATGGCCAGGTATGATCGAAAAAACACACATTTAGTAGAAAATATTAAAGAAATTAATTAGTGGTATTACACCTTAAGGTCTACATCATGACTGTCAAACTACGAACATCCTGTACAAAACAGAAGACATTACCTTCAGACATGGTTCCAATCTTTCGATTTTTAGCGTACCTGATGAAGATTATTCCAGAAACGCATCGTGCGTGATAATTTAGATATTATCCATATTTAGTTATAAATCCCTTTACGATTTCATGTTTTAGCTGCAGAGTTTCTGCATTTATTGACTCAGATATATGATTCGTTGTTCTAAAAATAATGATATTTAACCAACAGATATAACTTTTTTGCTAGTAGTCATTTAACAATGAGTGTGCATTGCCCTATTGTGCTGTCCATGTTTATGTATTTAATTTTTGTCTTCAAGTGTTTTCTTGTTAGTAGCGAATATGTACAGTTTTTTTGTTTGTTCATTGTTCATTCATATCAATATTGGCGTTGGAGATCCAATGACAGAAAACGGGAAAATTAACCCCTCACACTGTAGTGCATGACGTAAACTATGACCTGGATTTGTATTATCATGTCGTGTACTGTTGTGTTCAACGATGTGAGGGCAGATATAGTTAATTGTTAGTGTTGTTGATATGAATGGAATATGTTTCACTTGTCATAAACACTTCCCGGTCCTTTCCTCATTCATGACTTATCACCGGGTTTATGACTAGTGGAGAAGGAATTGCTTACCCCTCCGGAGCACCTGAGTTCACCCTCGGTTTGTAGTGGTATTCGTGTTACTTGATCTTTAGTTTTATATGTATGTTTTGTAGATTGTTGTTTGTCCTTTTGTACTTTTTCTTTTGGCCATTGTGTTGTCTGTTTTTCTTCGATATACGGATTCTGATTACCCCTTTGGTATCTTTTGGCCATTGTGTTGTCTGTTCTTCTTCGATATACAGATTCTGATTACCCCATTGGTATCTTTTGGCCATTGTGTTGTCTGTTCTTCTTCGATATACGGATTCCGATTACCCCTTTGGTATCTTTAAACTCTTCTTGTTAACCATTACTATTTAAACATTATTTTCATAAGGATATATTCTGACTGTATGGTGCAATCTTGAAAAAAAATCGTAATTTAAAAAAATAGCGTTATGTCAATATAAAGAAAGTGTCAGCAATATTTTGATCATATCATATCTGTCATTTTTATAAGTGAAGGAAATCGCAGTATTGTTCAATCTTTAATTTACTCTGTAGTACTTTGTAGATCATCAGTGTTTGTCCCTTTTTTGGCCGTTCTGTTGTCTGTCATTCGTTGTAAAGCTTCTGATTACCTCTTTCGGGATTTTCAAACGTTTGTTTTCCAATACACATCTTAGATCCGCTTGAATGACGTCATTTCTGATTACCCTGCTGTACTGAAAGAAATATGACGATGATTGACTGCATACATCCCATTTGACTGACGTTTTGTTGAAATAATATTACAAATAAGTTTATTAGAAAAAATAACATGGAAGATTGTAATTGTTTTAGATCAATATTTAAGTTCCATATCCGTCAATGGTAGATCTCATTACACAATCTGAATGGAATTTTAACAAGTTTCATGATTACCCTTTTCCACTCCTTGATAGATCTGCCACTCTGGGTGTTTACAAATGTTCTTCTATCTATCTGTAGTTCATTGACTATTAGGATTATGCAAGAATTGTTTTGAACCAAAATAAAAATTGAAAAGAGACCAAAAACAACTAGATGTTATCGCTTTGTGATATGTTAGACTGGTTATTGTTGTATTTGACTATTTATTTTAAATTCCTCAAATACAGACCTTCAGCCATGATATATTTATTACACAAAATGATCAGTCCATATATTAAAGTAATCTACATGCCCTAAACTGTCTCCTGATGAAAAAAAAATAAATAAGAAAAGCAAAGGAAAACATCATACTTTATTGGGTGATTTGATTTTTGGTGTTTAATGCTACTTTCAGCAATATTTCAGCTATATCATGCCGACAAGTTTTAGTGGTGAAAGAAGAGAGCCACCCATAATGGGCAAGCAACTTGTACGCTTTATCACTTGCGACTGCGAGTCGAGTGCACCCTTTTTGTAATTTACAAATCCGAGCGTGAAACCACGCCGTATTGGTGATAGGCTTGCATGAGTTGATAGGTAATCAAACTACCAAACTCATTAAGGTACCCGAACCCTTGCTTTATTAGAATGCTGCAAATGTTGCACCTGTGCTTACCCCCAAATGTTAGTGTTGCTCAATCGTTAGTTTTCTGTGTAATATGTTGTCGATAATTGTTTGTCCTTTTGGTCTTTTTGTCTGGTTATTGTATTTTCCTGTCTGTCCTTCGTCGCTTTACGACTTCTGATCACCCCTTTGGTATCTGCTAACTTTATTTTATTACAGCTATTTTAATTACAGAAAGTTTGTTTATTATATGTTTTTATTAATTTAAAATTTAGATGAAAAATTCAGATGGCATGTAGTTCATATGCTGCATATTCTGAAAAAGAAGCACAATTTGTAAATTCAAACATAAAAATGCAATAAAAACGACACAAATTAAAGTTATGGCTACAGCTAGATGACTTATGTAGAACATTCATTGACTGGGAACTCCAGGTTCCCACGCCCCGGCGTTTTGGTTTTGGTGTGTCCGCGCTGCTCATCTTCACAGTACGCTACAGTGTTGTGTTGTAAAAAAAAAACAACGTTATATTCGTTTTTCTTTGTTTGTTTTCGCTTTGCTTTTTAATGGTTTTTAGTGGGGTTTATGTTATTCAATCTTTAGTTTTATGAGTATGTTTTGTAGATCGTTGTTTGCCTTTTTGTACTTTTTCATTGTGGCCATTGTGTTGTTTATTCGTCTTCGATTTACGGATTCTGGTTACCCTATCCCTTTGGTATCTTAGATTGACGGATTCTGGTTACCCTATCCCTTTGGTATCTTAGATTTACGGATTCTGGTTACCCTATCCCTTTGGTATCTTAGATTTACGGATTCTGGTTACCCTATCCCTTTGGTATCTTAGATTTACGGATTCTGGTTACCTTATCCCTTTGGTATCTTAGATTTACGGATTCTGGTTACCCTATCCCTTTGGTATCTTAGATTTACGGATTCTGGTTACCCTATCCCTTTGGTATCTTAGATTTACGGATTCTGGTTACCCTATCCCTTTGGTATCTTAGATTTACGGATTCTGGTTACCCTATCCCTTTGGTATCTTCAAACTCTTCTTACTAATTTGCGATCAAGTTCATTTAAGTACATATGAATGAATCTCTACATTCATTGGAGTACAACATTCAAAGCCAAGCTTAGAAGTTTGCTCAACGAAAACATGCTTCTTGTATCTCAAGTCGAGTAAACCGCATCCATCCGAAGTGGTAGTAAAGATTCGACAATCCAGCGATACAGGCAACATTGAATATAAGACAACAAAACAACGCACAACACAGAAAACGACAGAGATGAGCACCACGGACCTCATTAACAAACATGTGCCCACGAAGGTAAACAGTCTCTGTTTCTTATATATCACATGACTTATAAGAACAAATAACGTGTTACTAGTATACTCGTTATGATTCCACCTGCTTATTAAACTAGTAAGAAAACAATGACGGGTAGGTGTTTTTTTTTCTCTCGAAACATTGGTGTGAGCAAAAACAAATCTTTGATACACGATATATATTAATCTTAGCATACGCATGCTTATTAATGTACCGTCACAATTTACCCAACTGTCAGGCAAATATGTCTTGTACTTACTGGAAAAACATGTTATGTAGGTTACAAACAGGGTATAGGTATATTGAAGACCGCCATGTCTGCTATTCCTAACGATATGCCCATGTAGTTTATATCAATAAATACATCATTACTCTTCTGGAATGCCGCCACTGGAATACATGCCTCATTTGTTACAGTAAGATCGGCCATCTTCCCGTCTATCATGTAGCTGTATACATCGACAGGCAGAGCATCACATCCCTGACCAAGAAATGTGCTCAACACCTTCTTAGCATTAGTTGTTAAAAATAATTATAATTGTATTACATTTGTATGAGTTTTAAAAATAATAAACGTTTCGGTTTGATTTATGGTGTTTAACGCCACTTTCAACAATATTTCAGTTATATCGTTGCGGTCAGTTTTATTAGTGAAGGAAACCGGGGTACACGGAGAAAACCATTAGTGAAATGTTCCGTCATTTGGATATTCAGTTAAACAAGAAACTAAGAATTGAATGACACGAACCCAATTAAAAACGGAATGAACTCAGATGCTCCGGAAAGATAAGCAGTTCCTGGTATGAATAACTCAAAGGTCTGTTTTTATAAACCGGGAACAAATTGATACATTAACATTAATTAATCAATGTATAAAAATAAATAAATAAATAAATAAATAAATAAATAAATAAATAAATAAATGACGACAGATATGTTCGGTTTGTCGTCATCACAATCTGGTTCTTTCCTCAATCATGACGTATCACTGGGTTATTAAAAGAGTAACATGACGGTTACAATTAATAGATCAGCTTATCTTGGGATTCCTTAGTTCATCTCAGTTTTTAGTGGGATTCCTGCTACTTAAACTTTATTTTTCTGTGTAGTATTTGTAGATCATTGTTTGCCCTTTTGTTTTTATTTTATATTTTACCCTTTGTATTGTATGTCATCCGATTTAGATCACGTATAAAATGATTTGTAAGTTGTCTCTTTTATCAAATACCCAGCATCCACTGATGGAGTTTACATTTCACAACTAGTTTTGTTTACGTAGTTATTGTTGCTCAATCTTTAGTCTTCTGTGTAGTGTTTTATAGATCATAGTTTATCCTTTTGCTCCTGTGTTTTCTTTTTACCATTTCCTGCCTTCCGTCTTTTATTTTCTGCTCTTGGTTATCCGTTTGGGATCTATCTTCAAGCTTTTCGTATTAGAGGGTGCTCAGTAATGATTTTCTGGACAGAATTCAGCTGCTGATTAACAAGGCTACGTTGCTCATAAGTATTGCAACAACAAATTTGCGGTCGTCATTACGAACTGTTTGACCGTTCTCAAAATGAAATTTGATCTTTTGCCTTTTACGTAGATATCTTTTGTTTCCTAGGTCACCGGCGAGATTTACCAGACTTGACTATGAGTATCTCAGTGGGTATCTTATCAGAAACAGGAATTGCTTACCATTCGCAATCACTGAGGTTCAATCCCGGGGTTTTGTATTAGCTCATGTTGCTTTAGTTTTCTGTGTTGTATACATTTTTCTTTTAATTTTGTTTTGTTTGTCTTCGCTTTGTGCTGTGTGCCCAATGTTTTCCTGTGTCTATTGATTGTCGATTCTGGATTACCACTTCTGTTCGGTTGTCTATAGGAAGAGTTTGAAGACGCCAAAGGGGTAATAAGAATACGTAAATCAATGAGGAACTGACAACACAACGGCCAAAAGACAAAGAACAAACAACGATCTACAATGCATGCACATAAAACTAAAGATCGAGTAACACGAACCGCACAAAAACCTGGGGGTGAACTCAGGTGCTCCGGAAGGGTAATCAGTTCCTTTAATATTTTAACGTTTATTTAATGACTATGTTTTAGTTTGAATTATAACTATTTATACTTATCTGGCAGATAATTTTCTGGGAATGCATCTGTTAGTGGTTTCTTAACACAGTCATCATCCGTTACTACATATTGCCAGCCCTGTAAGTATATTGTTATATTGAAACTGGTAGAGTAGTAATTTGTCTTACAAAAATTGTTATGTCAAATGCATACACGATAGATGATTTTTTTTTTAAATTTTAATAAAGTGTCACACGGAAGAGTGTTTTCACCAATACAACAGAAAAAAAATAACTAGACAAAAGTTTCTACTGTCGACTCATTCGCTTTTGGTTAGCTATTGTTTGTCCTTATCTTGATTTACGGACGTACGAACTTTGGTAAAACTTTACTTTCCCTACTACTAGTGGCGGGACATGAAATTATAAAATATCAGGAAATGATCACGCAAAATGAGTGTTTGGATTACCTTTCATTCTTGTTCTTTCCTTCATTGTTTCAAAACTTAAAATAATGAAACCTCAAATTAGTTAAATAACATTAAGATTACCATATTCCAGTAAAATCATCTCAGAAATAGCTTTGCCATCCTCATTCAAAGACCCAGCCACATATATCTTCCTGTTGATGGTGTCCAACGAAATGTTGAAAAATCCCTAAAAGGAGAGAAAAATAAAAAGAAGCAACATGAAAATGCTAGAAAAACAAGCAAATCTTATATGAACATAAATCATTTAGCACAAAGCATTCCACATCAGGTTTTTGGCTAACCGGACTACTCCAAACTATATAAATATACCTTTGTATACGCTGTTGCCGTGAAATAAACACTGATGTTAAAGTTGTTTCAATCGGTAAAAAGTAAGAAGATCAACATGGATAGGAAAATAATAGTTATGTTACCCAGGGTGTCATTGAATATGAAGACAAGGATGATATTTTAAACCAAAACTTTGGATAAAGCATAGAATCTAGTTTATGTTGAAGAATATAACGACATCATTTCTATATGAAAATAAAAACGTAGATATCTAATTTAGTGCGCACGACGGGTTTCTGGAACTACCTGAAAAACTGTATGAAAGATGTGAGCCTATCTTTGAACCCTGAAGTTAATACATGATGCTGGTGCTATTACAATTTTTTTCTTTCCTTCTTTAAAACTTGCACTAGATTTTCGAAAAACTATCCTCATATAGTTGTCTTTCTCATTTTTACGGAGAAACGAAAAAAAAATCTCTCTCTCTCTCTCCCTGACCTTGGTAAATATAATAGTGTTGAGTTAATAAATCCTTGTATCCACCTCAATAAAAGTCATTAATTGTATAATAAATTGTTTAATCAAAAAGTTCGCGTCTATAAATATGACAGTTTCTGTCAATTTGTTCCTAAATTATATAGATAATATGTATTTCGCCACTGGTAAATCTCTATTATAGATCGTACCTTATCTATGTTTTATATATTGTTGATTGTCCTTTTGTACTTTTACCATTGTAGGCCATTGTATTATCTGTCCAACTTTGATTTACGGATTCTGATTATCCTTTTGGTATCGTCAAACTCTTCTTAAGTAAAGGAAATAATATTCCATAAAACTTGACAATTACTATTATAAATGTGATCGTTGAACATTTCATATGGAGAAAAACAAATGCGAAACACAAAACGCTTGCATGGCCGTGGAAAAAGTGCAATACTAATAATAATAATAATAAACAAGCATAAAATAACAATCCGAATTGAAAAGACAAAATTAGGAAAACAAGCAAAGCATCTTGGTCGTTGCTGAACAGCAAATTATAATAATTTGCAAGGAAATGTATTGACATTTTATAGCATCAATACCTTTATGATAAATAACAAAAAAAAAAAAAAAAAACAAAAAAACCAAATACTAATTTGTGCCAAAAATAGAAAGCTTGACTTCAGAAACAGAAATGACAAAATGAATATTAATGGCTTATACTTGTTTACTCCCTTATCTAAAATAAAGACAAAATATAATTCAAATGTATGTCAATATTGTCGCAAACGTGCATTTACCTTCAACGAGAACGCCACTAAACTCAATTTGTAACCGTCAAATCAACAATGGATGTCGGCAAAGCTTCAAAGACAATACAGTCACTTCATAATTTGTTTTGTTCCACTGGATATTTGAAGTTTTTTGTGAAGTTAGAGAAAAATGCAGATCATTAAATAATATAGAAGGGTTTAACCCCATCACATTTTATTGAAGCGTCTGTACCGGGACAGAAAAGAGAATGATTTATGATTTTGATTGATTTTTGGTGTTTTAACCCCACTTTCAGCAATATTTCAGATATATTATGGCGACCTGGTTTAGTTGGGGAGGAAGCTGGAGTACCCGGTGAGAACCATCAGCCATGGGTAAACAACTGGAAAACTTTATCACTTGCGGCTGCGAGTCGAGTGCACCTTTTGTTTTTCTTTAATTTGAACAATGCATCCGATAGTGTGGTATTTTATGTCATTTTGTTTCAAGAATTGAATTAGAGTCATCCAGGAAAGCTGACACTACAATTAAACACTGACAATTAATTTAAATTACATAAAAATGTATATTTCTAATTTAGTACGAACGACGTGTTTTTGGAATAACTTTCTTCAGATACACACAAAGTCGAAACATTGGAAAGTCAAATAAACAAACAAATGAAGAAGAAAAAACAACTATTCTGCGTTTAATTCTGAAAGGATTGATAAGTTCACCTTCCAAATCCACGAAAATATATTTTACAGTACATTGTTCAAATTAAAGAAAAACATATATCGCTATGATTAGATAAAACTGTACCTCAGTTAAACTTTTATTTCCATCCTTTATCGATCCAACAGCATACGCCTGTAATCCTTGCCACTGTTTTGGCATGCAACAGGAAAAGACAACTGGTACCGCAACAGCGATGGATAACAGTATACACACGTTCCTACTCATATTCATTATTATTGGCGTTGTTGTGTACGGGGAACCGTATATGGTATTCTTAGCCATTATCTTTTGTCTTATGAAATTCGACCGGCACCACTATCTTTCTATGTATATAAGTCAAGGACGGGTGATGTTATATATAGTTGAGTACGTTAGTACTTACATTTTATAAATAAAATGAGGACATTCTTTTTCTTTTAATTAATTCCAAACCAAGACAAACATTATATAGTATAATAACGGATTCAAACTAAGATAGTTGTTACATATAACCTAGTTAAATTTTAACTCTTTTAGTTCAATTGTTCTATTAAGAATTTCAATTGAATTTTAGTGTTTAACGCCACTTTCAGCAATATTTCAGCTATATCATGGCGGCCAGTTTTAGTGGTGGAGGAAACCGGAGTACCCGGAGAGAACCACCGACCCTGGGCAAGCAACTGGTAAACGAGTCGAGTGCACCCTTTTTGTAATTTACAAAGCTGGGCGCGAACCCATGCCGTATTGGTGATAGGCTTGTATGAGCTGTTAGATCCAACGACCTAACTCATCGAGCCACCCGGGCCCTCTGTTGTATTAGGTATTTTGTTGTAGAAGTACAATTAATGTCAAACGTGATGACTTCTGTTTCACAATTGTCAATTTCCCTTTCATCAGTAGCTATATTCTAGCAGCACCAGCGCATGGAGTTTACGTTATTCTATGTTTTTTTTTCCAGTGAGTGATGTTTTAGACCGCGCTCAGGTACTGACGCAACAGCTCCTAGGCTGACTGTAAAGTTGTCGTCATCCCAAACTGGTTGATCGCAGCGAAATATTCATTTCGGAAATGTCAATGGATCTTTTCCTTATTAACTGAAATTGTGTCTCTTTTCTCACCAACAAAACTTTTACCGAACTTAAGCATAAGAAACACAGTTATGTCTTATAAGAAATGGAAACTGGTTCCCATCCGCGAACACTTGGGTTGACTAACAATATATGGTGCGGTCCGTAGTGCTCATCTCCTTAGTATTCTGTGTTGTATTTTTTTTTATTCTGTTCATATTTGTCTTCGCTTGTATCTTATGCTAAATAATTCATGTGTCTCTATATTTTCCATTATTATACTTCGTGTAAGTTTCTGTAGTGATATTTGGTACTGTCATATTTTGGCATATTATCTGGGTAATATTTTGGCATATTACCTGGACAATTAGACACTCAGTATAATAATGATATTAATGTGGTCTTGTCCAGGTAATATGCCAAAATATTACCCTGGGCAATATTGTGGCATATTACCTGGACAAGACCACATTATTATATAATTATTGATTACCCATTCGTTTGTGTCTAACGTTAATTTCCATTTATGACATCCAGAAGTTGCTACTCTGGTTTCCCGATCCCTCTTTCATCTTTGTACATATCCCGGACACACATACACATGACCTGTTTTGATTCAGGCACGTCAATAAAAAGTGGCGGGTTAAACTATATTTTTCGGTTCAAATCTTCCTTGTAAGTAAAATGATGCGGTCATGGAAGTGGTTTCCCATATGTGTAAAATCCCTTTAAAGACTGACCATTATCATAATAAAATAACAAAGCATTAAAAAGGAAATATTTTATATGATAATAGTTCCATTGTTTGCATAATATACAACTATGCTTGTTTCTGAATCCTGTATTGTAATTACTATGTTTGATGTACTGAATTGTCTGATTATTTTCGAAATAAATATTGTTTAAATTAATATGCAACTTTCCGTCAGATGTCCACAATGATTACTGAAACATGCTATCAACGTACATAAGTTTTTGATAAGTTATTAAAAAAAAATGCAATACAAGCTTTGATCGTTGTTTGTCCTTTTGTACTTTTATCTTTTGGCCATTACGTTGTTTGTTGTTCTTCGATAAATGGGTTCTGATTAACTCCCTTTGATGTCTTCACATTCTTCTTATAATATCAAAGAGTGTAATTTTTGTTAATGGATATTCTGGACGTTTCTACTTTAATGAGATTATGGGTAGAAGCTACCATTGACAAAAATAAAAGAAAAATCTTATATAAGATATGATTTTATCATTATTATATGCCACCAATATCCAGGTATATTTCACCATGATGAGGATAACATTCTCTAAACATCAGGAACGTTGACTTTGTATTTTGTCATTCCTCACAACTGTCGGATATCTTTCATCACAATGTCAAAAACATATGTCCTTCAGCTACTACGGTTCTCCTACCTCTGGTGTATGTGACCTTAGTTGGCTATCCTGTTTAGGTCAGTTTGGCTTACTTACTTACTTCCAAAGATTTGACATTTATTTGCCTTCCAATCTTTTGACTTTGAGCGTACCTGATGAAGGTTATTCCATAAGCACATAGTCACACTGACTTTCATGTCTATGTTTTCTATCACTGGGTGGATGATACTACAGGTGGATTATTATATGTCCGGTAGTCAGTGTTTCGGCACTGACATGGTTTATTGGATATTACTACTATTGAAATTTACAGTCCCTAATCTGTGTAATTACTATCGAATCTAATGTTGCCCTGGCTTAGGCATAGGAGGCAATATATATTTTGGCTATTCTGTTTAGGTTCTTTGGTATTCCTGCTGCCAAGACAATTTATTAACTTTGGTGTATAATCTGTTGTCTTTGAACGTACCGGATAAATAAGATATCTGCATCTTTATTGGGAAAGTTCAATTTAATGTTTAAAGCCTAAAATGTCCTTATAATTGTACACTTGAAATGTGCACTGTTAAGATATGCAATTATTTTTATTAGACTACTGGTGTTCGTTTCGTCATTCCAATTTATCTTGCATAAATCAAAATGGGTAAATTTTTATTGATCTGATTTTCCCCAAAAATGAATTTTCATATGTTTGGTACATAAACATGTTGCCTATTAATTTAGCAGACGACAAAAACACAAATAAAAGATTAAACATCTAGACCATTTACCAGTAAATCCAGGCTAAACTTAAAAATAAAAAATATAATAGACTTTTCTAAGAATTTCACTCATGCATGATAAAAGAAAAGCAAAATAAATCCCCGAGGCAAGAAATATCTAGATCATTATCGTATATAATTCTCATGAAAAATCAAAATTGGCAGGAACGATTACGATGTGCGTTCCGGTGGGAATTCTTTGTCATGTCAACAAGTCCTTCATGTACAATTGTATCACGTATAACACATTTTAAATCTCTTTTAACAAACTAAAGTAGAGAAGTAACATTGAATACAGCTATAAAAGATATATGTAACGTCTCAAGGTTATGCGCATAACGTCACATTTCATGTATACGAAGATAAACATCGGCAATAGAAATTAAGAATCTCTACAAACAAATATAAAATATAAGAATTGATTTAGACGTCTGATTATTTGTTCTAGGTGGCGAGACCAATAACATGGTACATGTGTAATATAGCCACAGTATTAATGTTTAACCGATTTAACCCCGCCACAATTTTGTGCCTGTTCAAAACCAGGACCTTCATTTTCAACGTCATATGTCGTGTCCCCTCTCTTTCATGATCAGTGAGTTAAGGTGAGAGGTGATTGTTCGTTTTTGCTGATATTGGTGTAACTGTTGACCATCAATGTCTAAACTTTCTTTTCATAATTTAAATATATGCATGTATAATAAAATATAGAGCATATCTTCCCGCGATTTTGATTTTGTGGAATCGTCTGCTGTTTTGGATCTTTGTAGTAGATGATCAAGCAAAAAGTCATCTGCTGTTTTTGATGAAGCAGACGATCGTTATGGATTTTACAAACGAAAAGTCGGGTAGAAACGAAAGGTATGATTAAAAGACACATTACTTAATCCTGTGAATGTAAGCCAATCAACATTCTACATTCCCTATTCATTGATTATTAAAAGGTGGTTGTTGTCCAATTTATGGCAGCCGCAAGTGATAAAGTTTACAAGTTGATTGCCCATGGTTGTTGGTTCTCTTCTTCCACCACTAAAACTGGTCGTCATGATATAGCTGAAATATTGCGTTAAACACCAAAAATCAAATCAAATCTAATTTACGGATTCTGATTACCCTTTGGTATCTTCAAACCCTTCTATTTCTATTCGGGACTGGGGGATATGGTAATAAGTAATATGCACTCACTTTAGGATGTGGGTTATACTTATCATAAAGGTCTATATCATGACTGTCAAAAATATGAACATTCTGTGCAAAACAGAAGATATTTAAACTTTCAGAGATGGTTGCAATCTTTCGACTTTGGGAGTACCTGATGAAGGTTATTCCAGAAACGCATCTTAAGATATACTGCGAATTTAATTAGAAATGTTTGTTTCGTGTTTTGGCTGCAGGATCTTCTATTTGATTTTTAATTTACTTTCTGCATTTTATTGACTTTCAGATATATGATTTTTTGTTGTAAGAGTAATGATATTTAACTAACAGATATACACTTTTTTGCTAGTAGTTATTTGAGCGTGCATTGCACTACTGTACTGTTCATGTTTATGTATTTAATTTTTGTTTTCACGTGTTTTCTTGTTAGTAGCGAATATGTACACTTTTTTTTTACATTTTTCATTCATATCAATATTGGCATTGGAGATCCAATGACAGAGAGCGGGAAAATTAACCCCTTCACAGTGTTGTGCATGACGTGAGCTATGACCTGGATTTCTATTATCATATGTACATGTCGTGCCTTGTTGTGTTCAATGATTTGAGGGTAGAGATAGTTAATTGTTTATATTGTTGATATGAATGGCATTGTTAATCGTTGCTATTTAAACTTTATTATTCATAAGGATATATTGTGTCTGTTTGGTGCAATTTGGAAAAACAAATCGATATTTAAGAAAAGACTGTTATGGCAATTTAAGGGAAGTGTCAGCAATAGTTTGATCATATAATAATTGTCAGTTTTATTAGTGAAGGGAACCGAAGTATTGTTCAATATTTAGTTTACTTTGTAATACTTTGTAGATCATTGTTTGTGGAGCAGGAACTGCTTATCCTTCCGGATCACATCAGTTCACTCCTGGTTTTTAGTAGTGTATGTGTTACTCAATCTTTAGTTTTCTGTGTAATACTTTGTAGATCATTGTTTGTGGAGCAGGAACTGCTTATCCTTCCGGATCACATCAGTTCACTCCTGGTTTTTAGTAGTTTATGTGTTACTCAATCTTTAGTTTTCTGTGTAATGTTTTGTATATCATTGTTTGTGGAGCAGGAACTGCTTATTCTTCCGGATCACATCAGTTCACTCCTGGTTTTTAGTAGTTTATGTGTTACTCAATGTTTAGTTTTCTGTGTAATGTTTTGTAGATCATTGTTTGTGGAGCAGGAACTGCTTATCCTTCCGGATCACATGAGTTCACTCCTGGTTTTTAGTAGGGTACGTGTTACTCAATCTTTAATTTTCTGTGTAATGTTTTGTAGATCATTGTTTGTGGAGCAGAAACTGCTTATCCTTCCGGATCACATCAGTTCACTCCTGGTTTTTAGTAG